>CALNHX010006241.1:0-92932 GCA_940337035.1 Agriotes lineatus
AGTGGAACAGTAGTAGATAGAAACCTCACTGAAGATGGCCGATAAAATTAAGTGACGAACCTAACTGTACTACGTACAATACAATCGCCCAATATTGTCAGCGATATTGTAAAAAAGAAGAGAGCCCATCCCACATAGAAATTACGGCCGTTATCAATGGGGAACACGAAATGGGAGAAATAGAACTAACAACTGAAATATTTATCACATGATGCTACCGACTAACAAACCATTTTAGTTTCTTCCTCTATAAGATGTAACCTCATAAATCTAACAATGGATGTTTTTGCGCCGCATTGTTAGGCAACGCAAATTGTTGAGGAATTTTTACAATATTTTCAATTTTAGAGCCTTTTTTCCCTAGTTACAGGTCGCCGAAATACTAAAGCTATGTTGTTGATAAACATTTGTAAACAGAAAGCGTATTGAAAATATGTAAGCAAATTTGATTTTTGCCTTTTTAGTTTGTGTGCACAGTGGTGTCAATGCATTTCTGATTTATGCCTTGAGAGGCATCACACACATTTGGAAAATGGCTACATGTTTACAATTACACATAAGCCCGAATAATAACCGAGGGGTGAGTCGGTTTAATGGCATAGCGTTGAAGTAGTTCCTTACAGTTTTACCAGTTTACTTATCAGTTTGATTAATCGGTCTGCTGTATAAATCCTAATCAACTGTCTGTGTTGTTGTATTTAGTCTTGTTTATGGATAAATAGTGAGTACCTGACCTGCGATGAATTCTCGGGGATGTGGAGGTTTCGGTAGTTTGGTCTGCATCCTCCTTGCAGCACTACATTTTGAAGAAGAAAAGTTTAAGATTATGTGCTTCTTTGTCATATAAATTTGATACTTAATTATTAACGTTTTATGCGCTGTCTACGCTGACAGAATAACGTAAATAATTGAAAATTGGACAAGTTTTAAACAACTGTTTCTAACAGATTTGTAATAATGGCACTGAAAATTGGTCTGATAGCAGAGGCTTAAAGTATTCGAAACGGTTACATTGCTGTCTAAATTATTTGAAATTTTAGTATTACAAACTCGCATGAGATACTCAATTTGTCAGATTACGAAGTCGGGTAGGTGGCTAGCCTTGGCCGTCGAAATGAAGGAAGAGTTCCCTTGTTAGGGGTTAACGACTACCACAGCTGTTAGCGCGGTAGCCGGGCAACGTACGATTTTTAAAATCCTTCTAGAGTCGCCGGGAGTCGAACCCGGGTCGGCGGCCTAAGAGGTGAGCATTTGCTCGCTTGGCCACCCGCTCACCTATACATGTACTTAATTTATAAAATACAATAGTTATTTTTGAGTATGTGGTTTTGTATTCTTGGTGCTGTATATGTCCACAGCATATCTACCTCGAGTAGATTTATCCAAGTGTTTTAAGTCACCCATTTTAAGAGCTTGACGTCCATTCATTAATATTGCAATTGTAACGAGTGGTCCTTTATTTTGCATTTGAACTACGACCATTCTACAGTCATACATTTTAGGAGCTTACCAGCTGCGAGAAAGAGAAATTTGAGTTTTTGATATGACGAAGATATCATTCACCTGCTCATCTTGAAATTCGGTTTGGTTATGGTCGTATGTTGTGGACAATACAGATAGCTTTAATTGTGTTATTCCTCGCTGTCCAGAAGATAGTAGTAAGATTAGTGATGTAAATTACCCGAGTATTTATTTTTAGGGGTAAATACCCGGGGTATTTACCCGGGTAAATACCCAAGATGGGTATTTAAACGGGTATTTATGGCCTCATTTACCAAATATTATAAAGCTGATTTAACCAGTATAATTAATTCGTAAGTCAAGGTGCTGTATTCGAATTTTATAAAAATTGAGAATAAAATAGCTGCACTGAGAACATTTAATACCCAAAATATTGATGGGGCATAACTATACAGGTTGCCTAAAATTGTAGGGAACATGGCAATACCATGAGTTGGAAAAATTTCGAATACTATTTTCCATAAGAGTAGTAGTAGTAGTAGTATCGTGGGGAGACTCATGTCTAGCAAGTAGGCCTTTATAGGCCCTTTTAGCCAACCCCGTGGACAAGGCATGCAGAGTAGCAGGTACCTTAGTCCTATTTAGAATTTTGCCAAGACTAAGGAGTTTCAACCTTAGCAAGGGATTTTCTACATGCTACACATCGTAGTAAGTGAAATAGAAAATGCAATAATTATTTTGCTAAGCTACCAAAGTAATTATTGCATTTTCTATTTCACTTACTCTTATGGAAAATAGTATTCGAACCTTTTCCAACTCATGGAACTGCCATGTTCCGTACAATTTTAGGTAACTTATTTAAAACAGCAATGAAATAGCAAAAACAGAATTCAATGGTTGAATAAGAAAGAGATGAACATAGAAATAAATATTTGAGTAGACTTGATATGTCTACTAAATATGTCTACTAAAATAACTTTTGTACGGTTATTTCTTTCTTACTAAGTATTATGTGCTTTTGTTTATGCTATCTCATTGCTGTTTTTTTTCTAAATTCTGACCGGGGCAATTTATTGCGCCTCTGTTTATTTCCATAAACTTCGGCAACCAATGTTTTTTCCCGATAAGATTATTACATTATTTTGTAAGTAAAAGTTGACTTAGACTATTAAATATTACAAATTTGATAAATACCCACTTTTTAGGTTTTACCCGAGGCAGGGGTAAATACCCAGGTAAATACCCATTTATAAATACCTTACCCACTGGGTATTTACCCGTCATGACAGTTCTTATTATTTTATTTTTTCTACACTTCTTAGCTGTAATCTTACATGTTGTGTGATAATATCGTCCCTAATGTTACCTCATCGATGTATTCGTAATATCGCACACGCATCTTGTTTCTGTACGCTGTACGTCTGCTTTATATATTAAGAAGAATATTTCGATGATCACAATGTATATACCTAATAATTTGTTTTCTTCTAATTTGTTTCACCCCTAATATCCTTTTAAGACAACCAGTTCCTTTCTTTCCCCCTTTTTTATTATTACTTTTTTGATTTCTACTAGACCGTGCTTTTCAATTTTACCGAATGGACGTTCTAAATCTGTGTCTACTCGCTTTTATGATTCGAATGCCTGACCACATGAAAACTGAGCAGTATAATTGCATGATTCTCAAGTGCTCATTCTAGATGTATTACTTTTTTCCCAATGCTAAGTTTGTTGATATATAGTTAAAATTGTAGGTGATATACAACCTCATAAATGTGCCACCATTATCCCTTTTTATAATGTGAGAACTTAGGCAAAGCAACTAGGTTTAGGTTAGGTTTTGAATTAATAGAACGGACGCCTCTTGGTTAGTGAAACGAGTCTGGTATAAGACAGTAGTAGAAGAGACATGTATATAAAATAACATAGTGACTAGACGACTTCTTGCACACTAGTTGTACCCAAGTATTGAAGTAGTTTAATGGCTTCAAAATATTCTGCTTACTTGAATTCTTCTTGTACCTATATTACAGATATGCCCCGTTTTTTTCAACTATAGCGCCTCTTGGGATCTAGATGTCCCATGAAGCAACCCACCGTTTTGGAGGGCGGTCTTCTACTCCACTTCGAATGCATGCTTTGTTGTAGGTAGTCATTTGATATTTAAGTGAGCACCCTTTTACAGCAAAATCTGATCTCTATCAAGTTTTACAAAGATCAAAATTACTTCGACACGAAGTGTACGAAGTATTGAAATTCCCTCATATCGAAAACCAAATCCAACCAAATCTCCGTCTCGGGTGTGCGGATCTTTTGGTGAAGACCCCAGCCCACTAGATCCCTCCTCCGTATTGGGGGGGTGCCTAAACGTGTTGTGCGGGGTATGTATGTTCGTATGTGTACACCATTCCGGTCGCCAGGAACCTTCCTGAAGTCTTGAATCGTTTTCATACGATAGATCCTCCGAAAATGAAGGCAACATCAACTTTTGAGGTATGGTCGTCGGCAAAAAAACTTTTTTTTTGCTTTTTTTTTAATAAATGACTGGTTCATAACATTTCATTGTATTAGCGAAACGGAGTGATGCTGAGTGTCGAAGTATTTTTGGAAAACACGGAAGGGCGCTTTTCTTGGGTGGGGGGTACCGTATATTTTAAAAATAATTTTCCACTAAATACAAGATAAGATCGTTATTGATCCGATGACAAACATATCATTGCGAATGGGGCGTATGAAAATAACTCTGCCGCAGTACTCTTCCTGAACTATTTTTGATGAACATGCAACTTCGTAGCTTGATTTCCCAGTCCCTCGAGTTATCAAGATATAAAAAAACAAGTTCTGCAAAAGTGACTGGATTTCTATCGTACATGACTTGACTGCCAACTGTGTAATTCCCAGTCGGGAGATAATCCATATTCAGATCGTCATAGCGTATTTGTCGCCACGTCTACGAGGAATTATAAAATCTACAGATGTAAGTCGCGAAGCTAAACAGAATATGCAATTCTAAGAAAACTGCAGTTTTGCCAAGTCCCCGGAGTTTATCAAAATTATATTAATGGCTTGAAGGTGCTGTCGTTCCCAGTTGCCAAATCCATTGGTGTTTTGCCAAATGTAAATACGTGCAGCGTTTCAGTGAGGATGACCATAATCCCGAATTTTCCAGTTTATCCTGTGCAAAAATTATGTATGTGCCGCCATTCATAACAATGGTGCCAGTAAATTTCCAGCAGATGCTTAACAAACACGCCGGTAAAAAATCTGGTGGATTAGCAAAAAATGCCCTTTCGATTGGAAGCGAGAGGGGCAAATTCTGTCAAAGTGTGCGTTTGGTTATAACAAACTGGTAGATTTCAGTATAGGTTTTGATTAATCATGCGTTTAGATTAAATTGCGCATTGGTTAGGTTAAACCGGGTTAAATGCGCCCATTTATTTCACCTGTTTGGACTGTTAACTGATGATACAGGATTTGCAGGGGCCATGCTAATGTCGCGGGCCGCGTATGTGGAAATAAACTCCATTAAAACGGAATTGCAGCTCATATTTTATTGCCAATATTCTGTGTGCTTGCAACTTCAAAGGCAAAAATTCGAGATAATCGGGAACGAACTCCGAAACAACGTCAACACGATGCGTTTAATGGCTCAGGAGACCCTGGAATTAACCCAATTACGGTCATTGCATGATTACGGATATTATAGGACCCGGTACATGAGTGAAGACAAAAACTGTCGTGTAAACTATGAATAACAACAGTTTCGTATGTTCAGGCATTTAATGAACTACCTACTTGGTTTTATATTTAGAATAAATCGTTAATTCTGACAGGATGAGCACTATAGAGAGGGCCACAGAAAGAAGAGTGAAAAGCACAAAATTAATTTTAGGGAACCTTGACGGTATCGGAAAAGTATAAAAAGGAATGTGGGAGGAAGAATGCAATGCTTTCAACACGCTGGAGTTTTAAGTCGGACTCCTTTTTAGCAATTAGATTGATATTTCTTGATCTTTAAAACTCTCACACTACCAACGACCTCTGTAGGGTTCAGAGCAACACTTTCCTGTTTAGAATATATCTTTTTGAGCTACCATTTCCTAAAGGAGGATATTATTTGGCACTTTCCATATGTCAAAAGCATATTGTTATTGCATACTATGCAATACAAATTTTATTGCACACATCTGTCACTTTATTGCACACTGCTGTCAAAACTGTTTACTTAATTTAGTGAGTTTTCAATTTAAAACAATGAAAGCACCCTAACACGATTTTTAATAAGTTTTTTATTTGAAATATCGCTGGCGTTTTGTAATCTCTTTTCCCATAAATATGTGGTAGTCAAAAAAATTATGTATATAATTCTTATCTAAACCTTCTTTTTGCACTTAGATTTATAGAATTCGCCTTGGGCTTATTCTTTAACTTTCTAATGCGTTAAAAAAAGTGGCACTTTAGCTACTCGTTTTATAAATAACATTTAATTTTGTTTCAATCAATTCGGTGAAGGTAGCATTTTTTAACTATCAAACATACACCTGTGATTTATTGACAGCTGGAAAGTAATAACTATAGGATTTAAGATAATGCGAGTATATATGCTAAAACTGCATAGAATTACTGAAAAATTACTAGAAATATGGGAAACATTTCGCAAAACAGACACATCAAGCATTGATTATTGGCCGCATAGATCGTGCGATCTGACACCGCTTAACTTTTTCCTTTGTGGTTACATGTAGGACAAAGTCTACGGCAATAATCCACAAACAATGCAAGTCCTTAAAGATAATGTTTGAGCTGCTCGCGGAATAGAGCCGTAATTAATTTATCAGGGGCGCCAAAGGGTCTTCCGATACAACCGGTGACTCTAATAAGTTATGATAACTTTTGTAGCCACCAAAATTTGCGTAGTCAAATTCACTACGATCTGAAACAGACGCTAAAAAGGTTGGCCACATAAACGACTTGCATTTGCTATACATAAAACCAAAGATAATATTAACAAGTTTATTTTAAGAACAGTGATTCTGGTACAACAAATTAATTACAAGCACCCGCCTAAGTTACAGGTAAGTCAACGCTACAGACGAATGCTACGAATACAGGAGTGAAACATTTAAGCGGCCAACGGGCCTCATGGTATTATGTAGATAGGTTAAATTAGTCAGAAAGTATAAGTTTACGGTGACGCCATAAACCAAACACAGCAGGAGATTAGTAAAAGTACCATCACATGTAGAAATTTAATATGCTCAGTAAATGCACAAGTAAGATTTAAAGACTCGAGGGGTGATACAAGCTTAGCTGGTGATATAAGCTTAGCTGGTGATACAAGCTTAGCTGGTGAATCCAAGCTTTGCAAGAGCAATGTACACAGCTTCAGGTTTACCTTAGACCAGGGTTTCTCAACCTGTGGGTCGCGACCACTAGGGAGTCGCGAGGGATATGTCAAGGGTTCGCGAATGTTCTATACTTCATTCATTTAATAGATATAGTAAAATCTGCAACGCAAGTTACAAACATCTACAGTAAGTTGATCATTAATATGATTATATTAAAATTTTGATCATAGAATGTATATGTATAATATACTTAACTACTCAACAAATGAACTGCACCACCCATAAAATTGTATTTGTTACATATTATTAAAAATATGAGACATTGATTATGACATTCAAAAAGAGAGCAATAAGGCCATGACGCTCTTCTCCAAAATTTTCAACTAGTCAAATTATTGATCTAGTTACAGATATTTCTAACTTGGGTTGCAGATTTTAAAGTATTTGTACGGTGAATGGAATATAATAACGATAAATACAAATACATAAAATACATTGCACAAAAACTAGAAAAATATTAAATATGGATCAGAGAAAAAGGAAATACAAGTATCATCTTATGTATGAAAAAATAAAAATCAGTGCGAAACTTAAGAATAACTGTATTAGGGCATATGGGGTAGCCAAGTTACATATAAATGAAATAGGGGTCGCTCGTACAAAATCGTTGAGAAACACTGACTTAGACAACACAGGATAATGCGAGACTACACCGGAAAAGAAACAGCAATAATCGGTAACAGTCAGCCATAAAAAGAAACGCTCGGATATACAACACAGAGCGTCGGCGAAGGCTTCCAGAAATCAGTTATAATAGCTCGACGACTCCGGAAATAAATGAAAAATAACAACAAAAGTTTCCACTTAACAACAGAGCCTCAGCAGTGGCTTTGCGAATTGGCCGCCAAACTAGTAGCTTAAACTAGCAGCTCAATCTTTAACGACTCTAGGGTCAACTCAATAAATTCCTAAAGCGAGTGCTTAATTACAACAATAAAGAAAAAAAATAAGCGCTCACATACTTTAAACTCACGGCTTCAGAACTCGATAGGCACGTCGATAAAAATCCGCAATTAAGTGTGATGGGGAGACAAGAGCGAACAATTTTCGTTAAATTAACCCTTAGCGATCCGCGATAACGCGACTGAGCTACGAGACTTTTTGCCCTCTCAAATCACTATCAAATAGTCAATTTGTACGGTGACGCCTATAATTGGCTTAACGCTGTTGGCGGAGTACGAAATAAAATAAAATAAAATAAAAATAAAATAAAAAATAAAATTTGGTATAAGGTCAACAACGAAATATGGCGTGCGATCGGCTCGAGAGACGTTTGCAAAGGAGAACGAATCCAAGTGCACAATTAATAAAACACGTCGCGCACTTACAAACACATGCAAACAATGTACGACATAACCTAGTTATGTCCTAACAACGGATTTATAATTTGCCTCGTACAAGTTGAAGGTCGCCAAACGAATTCCGTGACCTCCATAAGTAAACCACAACGGCTCTAGGACTGGATTAGCCAATATAGAATGAGAAAGATGGGAAATTAATGTACAATCGAAGCATGGCTCCTTTTGACCGCAACTCTGCACACATTGAGAAATTGGAACTGTACGAAATCTGCTTTTTAATTAATACGAGGGTTTTCATTTTATGCCTTATTTGGCTATCAAAGTATCACATAATTATGAGAATTCTTTCGAACAATATGGGGCACGTCATTGGTGATCCTGACGATTCAGTAGGGTGAACCTAGTGTTTAAATATAAACATGCAGAAAGCGTGCGACTATAAAGACCAAACCACCAATACCTCCAATTTTTATTGAATATATTTTCTGTTTTGATACGGTTCCTGAAATATATAGAAATTCGATTTTAGTCTTGATAGAGGAACGAACACACATGTTGAAGAGGGTCTGCCTTCGATGTTTTTTAGGAACTTTCTTAACTGTTATTTAAACGACAGCTCAATAGGTGAATATGCGCAACCTTGGGGGGTTGTGGTTTCAACAGGATGGAGCAGAATAAAAAATATTTGCCGTTCTCAAGTCATTATTGAACAATATTTAAAACAAATTGGTCTGCAATATCCACTCAACTGTTACTTGAACAACAGCTCGATATGTGAATATGGTGGAAACATGTTTTTTCGCACAACCTCGACGAGTTGTGGTTACAACAGAATGGAGCAATAGTTTCTATGGGCATTTTACGAGATTTACTTCGAAATGAAGGTTTGTCATGGCCTACTAATTTCGGAGTTAATAGCTTGCGCAATTATCTTCAAACCTAAAGTTTACATAAATCGTCTTCATATGA
Source organism: Agriotes lineatus (assembly GCA_940337035.1). Taxonomy (NCBI): domain Eukaryota; kingdom Metazoa; phylum Arthropoda; class Insecta; order Coleoptera; family Elateridae; genus Agriotes; species Agriotes lineatus. The sequence continues at coordinate 9,140 of CALNHX010006241.1, forward strand.
ACCAGGGTCTATAAAATAACGCTAGAGAGGACATTAGAAGACCCTCAGTTAAAATTTAGAAAAGGTAATGGAAACATTCGAGCAAAAATAGAGGAGTGAATAGTGCGAAGAGTGTATCACTTTACGAACGTTATTTTTAAAATGTGCTCGTTTTTATAGTAATTTAGGGGAACGATTTCAATGCTTTAACTTTCGTAGGCAGTTTGTGTACTATAGCAGTCTAACTTCAACTCCAATAAAACTTTATTGCGAATAGTAATATGAATGTGTAATAACACATAAGCATAACGATATTACAGCTAAATAGGTATCTATAATAGTAGTCCAATAACTTTGTAAAATACCTTGTGCTCATCAAAATATGACGCTTGGCTTGCTGTCTTCGCTTAATCGCATCAATCTATATCGCGAATTGTCCCGAGTTTATGCCGTGGAAAATTTATTTGTCTGGAAATACGACAGCTAACCCGGTTTAGTGGCATCATAAATCCAATAGTAAGGCTTGATAGTTGCAACAGACGCTCTAGTTTTAAAGGTGGAAGAGCCGCCCCTTTGTATGCGAGGTGTCACATGTGTTGCTGTGATCGCCATATTATTATCGATATTGTGGATAAGTTAAACTGAGAGCTAAACCGGCGTGTTCAACACATGACACCTTGTGACGCTGCAAATGACACGTGAACAGTAATTGGGGTGGTACCAAGAGTAAGCCAAACAAAGGGAACGAGAGCGAAAGCCCCATTTGTTAATTCAACGTGGCAACCGATATCGAACGGGTGATAGCTGTAATATTCAGCTTTGTATTCATATCGGAACAGTTAACAATTTAGGTTATCGCTGTTTCTAAGACCGAATTATTTGCTTTTTTGCTAAAAAATTGATAAATGTATCGTTAATCATACAAAAATGTCAAGACATATACGTAGGCCTTTAGTCGTAATTTGTGTAAATATTTGCTAGACAGAACCCTCCACAACTAAGGTTATTACATTCAGCAACAATAACTGTCGAGTGCAGAACAGCCTTCAAATGATAATTAGAGTAGATGTTAATATTAATTTGTAGGTAGCAATCATTAGTGCTCCTGGAACCGGGAAGGTTGGCAAATTGCAAAGGGGATTCGCTGGTAGCTAAGCTGGAGGTGGTTTTGGGAATCGATAACGTAAGCTAGTTCCATGTTCCAAGTTAAATCCCCTTCCATCTAAAAACCATCTACCAACGATTGCACTCATCTGTCAATATGGCGTACTTCGATCAATTCGTTCATCTCATTTAACCTTCTGGCAACTTGGGTGAAGTTTATTATGGATTAAGTAGAATTTCAGATTTATCAAGAAATGACTCTTATGAAGAATTATGATGAAAACTAAACTCTTCATATTAGAAAGACATTTAGTCATATAGATTACACATAATTAAGTTGGAGATGTCTATATTGTTAATATTTGTAAATAAAACTAAAGTGTTTATTTTAAAATTGCATAGGTAGCAATGATACTCTGCCTATATAAAAAACGTAGCCGTTATATGTTGAAAAATGAAATTCTCACATGGTTGCTTCGTCACCCCTTGTAAATTGTAATGCGTTTAGTGCTGATTATGTATAAGGGTTCTTCTGAGAAAGTATTCGAGTCAACAGTTAGTCATTAGATGAGTCATCTCTTAATAGAGCATTGCTGCCACCAAACTTTCTCCGGCTTAGGGAGGGTAACAAGTGTTACATAATTATTGCTCATGCCCATGACGTGGTGTTCGAAAGTGAAGAGTCATCTTGTCTTATTGCTAGAGAGATTAATTTATCTTGTCGTGCCAGTATGTCGTTAGGTATATGCAAAGGGCGGCATGATGTCCAGACATCAAAGTTTCTCCTAAAACTAAACATTCAGAGTCTTCTGTAGTACAATTATAATGGGCATAAAGTGCGTCTCGCCTTTGTTGTATATTGTGTATCTCTCTCTCTTGCTAATTATCAGTTCTATATTTACTATTTACTTAAAATTATTTTTATATCAATGTTGGATGTTCAAATCGCCATGTATTTCAATGTGAATATTCGCTTCTAGGGTTATTGAGTTAACAAAGTAGGTTATCGTGAACCGTAGGCAAACATATGATACTAGATATGGTGCTTTATAAAATATCTCATAACATGTAGAAAAGGATATATCGACAAAGTGTCGAAGAACCCGTTTGAGCTCTGTTACGTGTAATAACCGACAGTTGTAACAAAATACATTCTAACACAAAATCTGCATTATACAGTTGGTCAAATACCCATTAAGTCCTGGATAATGGAATGGTAGAATGGTCGTAGTTACAAAATAAAACACATATCGTTATAATTACATTATTAATGAATGGGCGCCAGACTCTGTCAAATGACTTGAGATACCCTGATAGAGCCATCGAGGTAGTTATGCTAATTGTTTACATACAAAAAGTACCAGGGTAGCGAAACCACTTATTCAACAAAAGCGGTCATATTTAATAGGTTAAGTACCGTACGAGTATATCTCACCAAAATCTCAACTTAAATGCGTACATACGCATGTAAATGTGATAAATAATTGGAAATACCAAGCGATTTTGTAATAGTAAAATCACGACTAGTAGAGTGTGCTGCAATCAAAACTGGGTATTATTTAAATTACTCATTATTGGAATCCAGAATTCGAAGATTCGTAGGAGGTTTTCGAATAATTTAGCATAAAAGGATTCGTGATCCGGAATCTTAAAGCAAGTGAAAAGGGATTCGTATACCAATACTCACGTTTTGCGTTCGAATCGCAAAATGATCCGAATCCACATAGGGGAGTCGAATCATTTTCCGTGATTCGAATAATTCATTTATGACATGAATCATTTTTGTTGTTCAGATACTTTTTGTACATTGTTTTCTATACGTTATTAAGAGTAGAGTGCGGAAGTTGCCGGAATGAAGTGCTTTGTCGAGAATTTTGCAATTTTAGTCCTTTCAAGAGCTAAAAAGAAATAGCATATATACATTTTCTTCCTCTTATTTTAGGCCAATGGCCTGTTTTAACCACAAAGTGGTTCTATGAGCCCTCTTTACCCTTAGGCTGGGTAGGTGGCTAGCCTTTCCCATCGAAAGTGAGGAAGAGTTCTCTTGTTTAGGGGTTCACGACTACCGTAGGTGTTAACGTGGTAGCCGGAGAGCGTACGATTTTTAAACTCTAGAGTCGCCGGGATTCGAACCCGGGCCGGCAGCCTGATAGGCGAGCATTTGCTCGCGGGGCCATCCGCTCACGCATACATACAAGTGCAAATTATGCATTTGTTATTCCATTGATCAATATTTACATAATTAAGCAGCTGTTTAACCAAGAAAATAAAAAACAATAGTGTAACTATACTGCAACAATAATTCTAAAGGAGGGTTCGGATTCATGATCCAAATAAAAGATTTGATTCATTATGTAAAAAGTACTACAACTCGGCATACGTGATTCCAATCATTTTAGCGACTCGGATCCATCAATCGAATCCATATTTAGAGGATTCGTCCCAGCTCTGGCTGCAACTCAATATTAACGGTATGTCAGTTATACAAAGTTTATATTTGAGAATTCTGAAATAGCCGTTTCGAACGCAATCATCATTAAACGTCTGCTATAAGACAAGTTTTAGGCCTTTATTGCAAACTTGTTGAAATCAGTTGTTTACGAAGTCAAATTTTCAAGTATTTACACTGTTCTATCAGTGCAGAGATTAACATAATTAGAGATTAGAAAACGTTAAGTAATGACTTTAGTGCAAGTAAAACACAATCCATGCTGGATATAAACCAAAAGCTGGAAGCTTCACCAACCGTGTGAACTTGCAGCTGGTACGGCGCTCGGAATGAGTTCTTAAATAAGACGAAATATTAATTTCTCACGACCCCACTCGCAGAAAAAACACACTGAGCAGACGAAAAAGTATGACAACCGGGTATCCGGTTGTACCCGGTAAACGGCGTTACCCGGCGAATTTAACCGTCAAACCGGGTACTGGCAACACTCCGGACTGGTAATAAATAGAAAAATAACAAAATTTTTGTACACCACTCTATTACACATACTGTTTTTTTAAATCTTAATTTTTATTAACTTTAAAATAATCCCACACTCTCCTCCTCAGAACTCATTATTTGAGAAATTACTAATTTGCACTGATTTGAACTGATTATTTCTACTGGGAAATTCCTAACCTAACTAACTTATTGCGCACGCACTCGCATCTTGCGACTTGACACCGTGCTTGACAGTGAGTGCAATAAGTCATATTTCGCGAACATGCTGCAATGACATACTACACGCCCGGGTACCCGGTACCCGGTACCTGGTAATTGCAATGAATTGGGTACCTTTTACCCGTTATTTCAAAAACGTATTCCCGGTGCATCTCTAATGACAACGTAGCGAAACGTAGAAAAATAACAACAAACGTAAAACAAAAACGTAGTAATGTTGTAGGGAAATATTTGTAAGTGATTTAACGCTATGCCGTGAACTTGGTTCACCCCTTAGTTGATGAGCTGATAAGAGAAATGTGTAAAGTTTAAATCCCCATTCTAGGATGCGGGCAATGCCCCTCAAGACAGCAATCACAAGCGCAGCGTTACTATTTCGCGCAGAAACCAAAAAGACCAATCCATCTAGCAAATTTGCTTAGAAAATTTTCTATATGAAGGAATCCAAAAATTAGCTAATGGCGTCAACATTCCGTAAGAAATTGTTATAGTAGGAAAATTATCGTTATACAGAACTTCATTAGACTTGTTATACCGAAAGATTATGTTTTAGTTATTGTATAGAAAGTAGTGATGGGCTTATTCGAATGAAAAATAACCGGTCATCCGGTTATTCAAATAACCTATGTAACTCGGTTTTCGTTCCAAGTATTGGAATGAAAAATAACCTCATCTTGATACGCACTACGTGCCATATCTCAGCGACCTGCGAGTGATCGAAATTCTGTAAATAATACGTCATTCATAACTCATAAGTAAGGATAAGCAAGGCTGATTGTATTGAAAACACCATTTGGGCGTCTCGCTCTACAGTTTTCTCCCTTGCTCCCTTGCCAGCTGAGGCTCGCGGTCGATCCGTCGTCATATGATATGAACATAAATCAATTTTTTGCCGCCTTTAACCTGGCCGATCGATAAACATAAACGTTCTACCACTGTTTTTTATTGCGCTTAGCAAGCGGTCCCGCACATTTCTTTCTTTCTACACTTAATAAATACCTCTTAATTTCCAATAATGTACATATTCTGTTTTGGTTATAGATCGGAAGAATGTAGGAGTAATCGTGCTAATGCAGAATTGCGAGTCGTTAAACTCATACAAATACAACAATATATTATTAATTATTATTATAAATCGCCAGCAATCGAAAACAATAAAGGTGTATCCAGATATATTTCATTCATATCCACAATTACTTATTGCACAAACTCCTTAGAAATCAAATAAAAATCATTTATACAATTATTATAATTAACAATTAACTGAGTTCCTCTGCTACCTGCAAGTTACGATGCCGATGCAGATGACGCTGAACCGCGTAACCGGCAAACCGGCGAAATCGAAACGAATCGAGAACCAAAATGTATTCGAATGATTATTCAAATAATCATTCGGTTATTAATATCATTCGAATGCAAATAATTCGGTTATGAAAATTGTCCGGTTATGCCCAGCACTAACAGAAAGGTTGCCTAACGAGAAGGCACAAAAACATATACGAATGAAACTGATGACGTTAGTGTACGATGAAAACTATCTCCACAAGCATTGGACGTTACTAAAATCTTCAAATGCTTTCGTGTCTGTGTCGACAGAGCGAGCTGTTTAATACACTTAGCTCGCTAGTAAATGCAGTTTAGAAGCGCGACAATAAAAGGATTTGAATTTTCTGAAATCTCTACGTTGCTGCCACATGCTTCCTTAATATAGGAAAGCAGATCGTTTCCTGCGAAACCTAGGGTTGATATGGCAGAACAGAGAACAAACAGGAGTTGGTGGGTAATTGCAGTATTAAAACATTTTATCCTCTCAGCGAAACAGTGTATTATTATCTCTACGGGTTTTCGCCCGTTTCCGCGGGCAATTTTATCGGAATTTTTCCCTTGATAAAGTGAACCCCTTGTTTGAGTTGCAAGGAACTAAAGGCATCGCTCGAACACAAAGTTCCGCATTCTCCATTGTTATTTTTAAATTACATAAGTTCCTAGTTTCCTCCAGACGAAAGTCATGTCTATCCCTTCGAAAAGCGAGACTTTAGCCTTAATTTTTGTAAGCAATTTTAACTCATTCCCTGGATTGCCAATAAAATTTACATTTCAACCGCTCCGTAACATTTTAATAATATTAATGCAGGCCGTCCTGCAGCTTTTATTTTACTCGGATTAAATTTTACAAAAAACTCCGAAGTAATATAATTTGCATGCCGTGAGCCATTTTAATAAAAGTTCGCCGGGTTTTAGGTCAACGGTCGACTGATGTTCATTTAGATCGGTTTTGTTAAGGAATGCAGCAACTACCCCATTAGCGCGGCGCTAAATGAAAGACTTAAGTGCGCTATACATTTACATTAAATGACTTTTTGCAACTTTGCGAAAATATCGTATGCACCAGCAATTTCTCCACGGGTGTCGACTACTGGGGTGTACAAGTAATGTGCGTACAAGGCAATGGTTCTTCAATAAAAAAACCTAAAAGCGAGTAGTTTTACCACTTGCTGCCTTTAAGTATGATTAAGTACACGTTGAAAATGTTTGTTTAGAAGAACTTGAAATTTATTGCTTTTCCAAACGGTAATGAAGCGAGCACCGATTTTTATGTCTTCTAAAAAGAAAGGAAATTCCCAAAATGCAGTCTAGTTTCTTAGTTGTATTCGGCTTGAATCCGGCAGCATCTTAAACACATTAGTGTCAGCTTGGACGAATTGGGTATATCGTTGGTGTTCCAACGTTATATTTATCCAAACGACTATAGCCACTTTGAAGGGATCTCCCTTTTTCTACTTCCTCATTCACAGTTGAAGGAATTCTTCTTGTTTGTCCTAGAGCTAGTCTGCCATCATCCTTATGGTTTTAGAGATACTAGCTCTTTAGTATTGGACCGTTTTTTCAACCCAACCTCTTCATCGCCATATTGTCCTAACTTATGGTGATTGCCAAGTCGTAACTATTCTTACAAAGCGCAAAACTGTAATATTAGTCGACATTTCTAGAAATACAATATGATTCATTTAATCCAGTATACAATTCTAGTCCTAAATTTCTTTCACGCCTCCTACATTAACGTAATTTTCATTCTTTATATATTACGTTGTGTTGCTAATGTAACGAACCATTGTTGTTATTGTAGTCAAGTATTGATTTACGAAGAAACAGCCATCTTCCATTTGCATACCCGTTGCTATCCATTAAATGCTCAAAACGCACTTCACTTTTTTCCTGCTAATGTACAGTAATAAATTCGGCTCCCACGTCTACCCAAAGCTCAATATTTGGAGAGCAAATGAAACTAGCAAGCCCGGGATCTCCGGGAGGTACGTGAACGTCCCCGAAAAAAAGATTATTAACGATGTTCACCGAACCGAGAATTCTTATCAAAAACAATGGAGGCGTAAGCGGAAAAGCTGCACAAAAATATCAGAAGTCGTAAAACTAACTTCCAGTAAAATTGAACTTTTACTGCCTTCGTTATTGGCAGATCGAGACGAATAGAATTCTTACATAAAAATATAAAATTGTTTCGTTCTGAAAGCGTATTGAACGTATGGCCATTTTCTAGGAAAATTATAAAAGGAATTGTATAAGCTTTTGTCTGGTTACACTGATTTTAATTCCATTGTGGTAAATGATTTTTTGAACTATTGTATTTGTTAATTTCGCAATGTTAGTAAGACTGTTAACTGCAATGAAATTGAAGTTGGATATATTGCTATGATATTGTACCTGCAAGCAATTCTATTGAATTCATCAGTTACTATTAAAAATAATTGAATAAAAAATAACAGAATTGCTTATGGTTTAATCGTTAAAAATGTTGATATTGGATTTTTTTTTTAAATAATAAAACGATGAATGATACGTCAAGATAAGAGTTAAATGTGTTCCAGTGAACAGTTGTCAAATTGCTTTCATTTACAAAATTGAAGGGAATATAATATTAAGTGGATGTAAAAATAAATGAGATGTCAATTGCGCTATATGAATAATAAACCAGCAATCAAGTTGTATGGTGTTTTAAGTATGAAGGTATAATCTATATATACAGGGTGAGTCATTTTAATCTGTGGACGCGTTTATCCAGTGAAGGAAGCAAAATGGTGAAAAATACCCCGGGACAAAATGGTTCGGGGTGAAGGGGAACAACTTTTCGCACCAAAATTCACTTCCCCCTCGTACTCCCCCTCGCGGGGGGGGGGTCAACTTTGAAATTTCAAATGGAACCCCCCATTTTTTTCCATGGTTCGGGTTCCTGGTAAAAAAATATGAAATTTTTGTTCGAACAATTTTTCATGAAAATGCTATACTAAACCTATAATTTTATTAATCTATACAAGGAGTTCAACAGTGGATACGTGAAGCATAAAAGGGTTATAGAGAACTCTTTTCGGAAGAATATTATTTTCTTTTTACCTACAATATTATTTGCAGCGTTTGTTAGTTTAGCGTATGGAGTGAGGGAGAAAGGGAGCGTTCTAGAATTCGTTTAAGATTTAGAAGAAAAAACATTTGTAGTCCGTTCGAAGAACGGGTTTCTTGCTAGTGAGATATAAACTAACGCACGAAGCGAAGCGATCAATGAACGACAGATATTCCAGAGTGTGGACCGCACTGCACAACTTGGTTTTCATCTACAAAACCCAGTGACATTGGTGAAATTCGGCTGCGAAGCCATTTGAGGGACGGCAGGTATTCCCGAGTGTGGACTTCACTGCGGTACTTGGTTTGCATCTGCATAGCTCAGCGGTACAGTTGGAAGTAACCTTGCCATAAGCAGGAGAACATCTGAGGTGTTGGTGTAGTGAACAAAAAACAGGTACCTAAAGTCAGCAGTCTTACCACAAGCAAATAAATACAGTAAGGCAAGACTTACCTAAATAAACAGATTGTAATTGAGGTTATGTCAAGGTGTGAATAACGTTGCACTTGCGATAGTGCGAGAACACCATTTAACCAATTTAGTATTGGATATTATGGCAATTTAATCAAATTATTATTTTATCCAAGTGTCGAGCCCACCCCCTGTTGAGTATTCATATTCTATCGAGCTAGTCAATTTGAAATAAAGATTTAACGATTAAATTAAAGGGCAGAATACTTGGCTATTCAATTAAATTTTGAACCTACTATTTATATAAGCAATTTTGAAGTAACTGAAAAATATATTCATTACAAGATGTATATGTTTAGACGTTGTTGTAATTAACCATTATTCTAAAACATTATTGCGGGCATCAGTTAGTTAATAATACAATAATAAAAATACATGGCAATCAATAATGGACAATACTGAAATTGCTATTTGATGTTCAATAAATAATATAAAACTACAATACGAAGTCCTCTTCTTATTTTAATTAAAGAGTATTAAATATCGACGGTGTATTAAGCACTCTTTGAGCTCTATGATTTGTTTCAGCTTCATCTTGTATTATTGCAGATTGAATATTACATTATAATGCCGTACAAATGAGACTTGTTGATAAATCAAATAAAGTGTATTACCTTAAAGGGTGTTTAAAACGAGGTCAGGAAATTTTTATACATGAACACCTTGTTAAAAATGCACAGTACACCTATCTATATACAGCTTATGTAAAAACCATATATTTTATGAAAATACCCATATCCTTTTCATTCTATCCCTCGATTGTCCTTGCACCATTGGTTAAAGTAAACGTTTAGTATAAATACCATAAAATGCGGTTTAAACCCATTGCACTACTTTAATGCCATCTCTGCAGCTACAAGTAATCCAATAAAACTACCGTCACATTTTACAACCGTTCGATCCTATCGATGTCGGCCGAAGGTCTGTCGTACAGGGATTTGTTCCATCTAACACGATGAATAGAAACATGTTGTGCTCTGCAATTTATTTGCCCTCTAGTTAAGAATTCAGCTCATTATTCGCCACGGAAAAGGTTTGGACAAATGGCCGCGTCCTTCTTTTTATACGCTCCGGTAGGAAGAAAAAATTGCGCCCTCGATGCTCTCTGCCACTCTCAAAAATAAAGAAATTGGATTTGTCGTAGAACTGTGTCACTGCAAGCAAAGCACAGTTTGTTTTCAATGTTTAAAAGCGTCTGGTAGTGTATGTAAATATGTTTCTACTATGGATTTCTATTTTATCCTAATATAAATGACTTCCTAATCAGGATATTGGGGCTGAAATCCAGATAGACAGGAGGTATAAAACGCCTAGCAGGCTATAATTCGATAAGAAAGGGAGAATGACAGAGCAGAATGCAACATCCTAAGGAAAACAAACGTATACATCTGGCAATGGATAACCATGATTGCAAATTGATTATGCTATTACCAATAATCCAATTTTGTTAAATCAATGCGATTTGAAGATGCATTTGTACCACTTCTGCCGATGTTGACAACTACTGAAATTTTTTTCTAAATCATTTCTACTAATTTTGATTTGCACGGTGCGGGCTTTTACATTCCTCTTTTGTTTTTTTTTGGAATAGTTCATCAAACTATTTATCGGGAGTATCCCCTAATGGCCAAGTGGATTGTTTCGTTTAAAGCAGCAATAACTGAGTTTATAAACTTTTCAACTTCAGTTATCAAGAAGGTGGTAGGTAATTACATTTTTGTTCATTATGGAAATTGAAACATTGTACTGAGCAAACCAGCCGCAATATGAACATTTTTATCTAATTTTCAGGTTTTTGCAAAGATTAACTTTTGTTAACGTTTATGGTTGCGTGCTATCAAGCTACAAAAGAGAAAATGTGACAATAACATTGAGGTTTATCGGCGTGTTTCTTGTTTTTCTAATCTTATGTTACATTTTCAACATGGAATCGTGATCGAAAGGACACAGGTTTATTGACCTTCTGAATCGAGATTTAATGTTTGTCTACGTTTTAAAATTGGATATTCATGAATATATTTTTTTCTTTAAATTTTACAAGAATTTCTGTTACTTTTATCAGGTTAACTTAATAATACTCGTCTTGTATTGTATTGTAAAAGAAACCAGTAATATTGACGGTATCCACATTAAATTGAAATAAGATGTCTCATGCATTTTTATCATGTTTATAGATTAATTGCTAACAATATATTCTAAAAAAGCCGAAATAACTGTATTTTATAAGCCAACATTTAAACTGCCTCGAAATCCGCCGTTGCGATTTCGTGCATAGAAACGCGGCTGCGCTTCGAATATATATTTAATTGTCTATCAAGCGCCTTCATTTACGCTTGCGAAATATTCACACAGTCTGAAGTAAACGCATGTCGCTCAAACTGCAAACATGCCTTGTATAGAGTTACCTCATGCTCGAGACCTGGGAATTGCAACGTAGCCCTCGGAATGGATTGCGTCACCCACCTTGAACGGTGCGACACCTGGAAATTTTCCACGAATGCAGTGGGGAACATGCTGGCTGTCGCCCCGCTGAAGGTTGACCTTAGGCAGCCAAATGGATGCTACGAAACTTTTTGCCAATCTCGAAAAGCGTCACCTACTCAGTATAGGGTTTTTTTGCACTTTACCTGAAGTGCAGACACTACTTGCTACACACAAACTTATGCAGTAAACTTCATTTACTGCGAGACTTCCAAGCAGCTTCTATTTATTTCTGCGCAGGGAACATTTACTGGATGTGCGACTTCGGGCTGAGCCAATACCTGCTAAAAACAAGGTCAATACTGCCTCGTTACGTCAGCACTAATAGGTGGAATTGGCCAATTATTAAATTTACTCCGCCTCTTACTCCGTCTCGAGATAAGAGGCTCGATAGATTCATTAGCCAATTAGACCTACTCGTGGTGACGCCACGCGGGATCGCAGATTCCTTGTTTTTCAGCTCATAATGACTGAGCTCGCTGGCGACTGCCTAAGTTCCCCGCGATCGCCGTTGAATTTGTGTCTAACGCTGCATATATCACACACCGCACGGGGCTCTACCGCGCTCGTTTCATTATGCTAGATTACAGTAACTAAATCGAATCTACAACGAAAACGCGTAGAAATACAAACTTGTTTCTTTCTTTGAAATTGTATCAAATACGTCAGTTTTTTGTCTCCTCATACATGACTGATATAAGAACAATATTAATTACTTTTACCTAATTTCTGCATTTTTAATTTGATTTTTAATGGTAAGGTACTAACACCCCATGAAGGACCTTGGCCTGCAAGGCGGAAGGTCAGAGCTTCCGTATCCTCGCTCTCACACCCGGCTGTCGCGTGTCAAATTCATGGCACGTGGTGAAGCGGTGAGCATCACGCATTAGACAACCGCATTATTATCCCTTGTTCTTTCGAACGCAGGTCCCCAATTATTTAAAGTGACTGGGTAGGCCGCCCGCCAGGCATCGATTCTGGGATTTGAACTCCAGACTTCCACACCGCAGTCCAATGCTCTAACCACTGAGCTACACTTTTCAATTATATTCTTATCTATTTGCATCAAGTTCCTTATGGCATAATTTTGTTATCATTTCCAATGTTAATTTGCTACTTCTTCTCCAGCAATCTCTTTCTGCACAGCAATCTCTTTCTGCACAGCAATCTAGTCTTATCTTTGCTGCTAATGATCCTTATAAGTTTATACTTCTGATGTTTTTCTTCCAAAAATAGACCATAATGTCTGAAATATTTGTCTCTGCTTCGCGTTTGCGTGTTTTATGTATTCAAACCTCTAGGCATTCACAATATTCCATTTCTATTATTCACTGGGCGATTTCAGATCTTACATACATTAGCTGTGTACGTATGCTTGGTGGATTACACCAAAACCTTTGACCGTTACCAACACGGAAGAATGATCAGTGCACTAGATGAGAAGGACATACTTGTTATCATCAACTTGTACTAGGGACCTAAGGCTGTAATGCTGTAATGCGTGTGACGGTCCGCTTTCGCAACATGTAGAAATACAAGGTTGCGTGTTATCACCAATGCTCTTTAATCTGCACTCGGAGAAGGAATTCAAGGAAGCATTGGTGGAAGTCCAGCACTCTGGAGAGATCACAAGAACTTGTCACCATGGTCTACTACACAAGTCGACCAAATACATGGTCATCAGTAAGACTCATGCACCGCCTGGAATATCGACCAACCGATCGAGAGGGTGAATAACTGCACATTGCTCGATTGTATTTCCAACGAGAGCAGGAATGTTTCTGTAGAAATTGAGTCGTCAACGTCAGAACCACCCTCACGAAGATGCGCCCACTTCTAAGCTGTCGAGCTCGAGATCTCAGCCTGGATATGAAAAAGAGAATCGTGAGGATGACTCACGTCACGAACAAGGAGGAATATTATGTGCAAACGAAAGCAGAGGAAACTCGAATATTTGAGCTAGGTCATGAGTTCGTTCTGCGGTACTATTTTTCTTGGCTGTCAAGGATTTAGGACTGTGTAATAAAAGTCTTAGGCAAGATGTTTATTTAAAAGAAAGCATAACAATGTTCACAATGAAGAGCGTAATAGTTGGTATAGTGTTGTGATAGATGTTTTGGTGGAAAGGGTCGTGTGAATCGTTTCACAACCAGCATGAACAACTAAAATTTCCCGTCTGGCGCATTTTTTATCTCAGTGCCTGTACTACATCGGTCTAGAAACCTAATATAAATATATCTCTAATATTTTTGTGCAAGATCCATATTGAGATGTCATTTTGTCATCGCTCTCCAAATGTTTCCGATTGTAAAATGGTTGTTCTAAATCAACTATGGGTAGTGAATTTTTACTTCTTTATATTTTTTAATTCATACGTTTTAAACGTGATCTATTGCAGATATTTCTGCTTTAAATGCCATTGTGCTAGCGGGTGCTTTACATGAAATTCTGCTTTTATATCGGTTTTCTGGATTCTCCTATATAGCCTCCTCATTCATTGTACAGATATTTGATTTCGTTGTTTGACCAAGGCTGATCATTGTTTCTTCATGCAGTACCTTTCATTTCCTATTTAACTTCGCCTACTGGTTTTCAACGTCTTTCTATACATAGTCAGTAGTCTTTAGCTACTTGCTTCACACATAAACAAATAAAAAAACTGAATAAATTAACAATCCAATTTAATATTCAAATCTGTACAGATACACAGTTTTCGAAATAACCATAGTAAATACTGTACTGAGAGAGGGATCCAACTTTGCAATTTGTTTTGTACAGTGCTGCCCATTGTTTGTTTTTCCTTCGAAATTTCTAACTTTTTCGAGCTTGGCTTCCCAAACAATAAGCAGTCGCGGATGTCAAGTGATTGCGATGTTCGTGAGCTGTGTGCATAGCTGTTGCTGTTTCCTTAGTTTATTAAGTATTAATTACTTCATACATACTGTAACTGGCTATAATACGCTTTTGAATTGACGACTTAAGCATTATCTGTTCAAATTTTTTTTTAACTCTCGTTTTAGGGATAAAAGCCTCTCTAATGAACTTATATGGAAGAACTATTGCAATGCTTTTTAATACCGTATGTTTTGTTGACTAGCAGTAAATAATATTATTTTATAGAGCATGCATTGAGCTGTATTAATTGAAAATATTCATAATACTTACAATAAATCGAGCTCAAACAGAAAAATGAAAGTTCACTATGTACAGAGACTTCGGGATTAATCCAGATTTCCAGGAATCACTTACCAAAACGTGCCTCAAAGTTGTATCATTTCGTTTACGGAGTAATTTAAATTTACAGATCAAATTTCTTTGCCAATAAGTGCTCGGCGTCGAGTTTCTTTGAAGTGAGATAAATTCAGAAGTAAGGAAACTCGTTCGATTTTCTGAGTGAGTAGTCGTCTCTTGCAGGTGACATACATCGGGATCCGTTTCGTCTCTATTGATAGATCGTCTTTTGTTACTTAATCTGACGTTCCCTTCTTCCCTTAATCTTCCCAGAGGTCTCATTCCCCCTTTTATGAGTTTTTGATTATAACGTATTATTCTTGCGGTCGTCGAAATTTTATGGTGTTGATTTTGGTAAAGCTCATCCCTGAAAAGATATCTGGGCGTTTGCTGCTTGTTCAGAACACGATCCTATTATTTGTGGCGACGTAACGATTGCACCGACGTCAGATACACCTGCGACGTTCGAATTTTCCTTTTTTCATAAATATCCAGGTCTGTCTGCGATTACGCGATTACTTTCGGGTTTCTTTGCCATCCAATCTCTTGTATTTATCCAAATGGGCGAAGCCAATATGAGATATAACCGATTATCTCTTTGCCGTAGTTTTGAATATTGGACTCTGAAGATGCATGGCTGATAAGAGAGATTATAAAACAAAAGATCATTCGGAAATTATGAGAAAATTACCGAGCATAATTCGTTTAAATTAGAAAATAGCTCCAAATGAAGGGCTTATCAGCGTTGGCAAGGAAACGGAAGCTGCTCTTAGGGCTTCTCCGAAGAAAGACGAACAGTGCAACTGTTGCCCTTTCAGCTTTGCCCCTGAGCCCCGCCACCAGATTCGTCAATAATATACGGCTTACTACATCGAAGAGCAGTACAAATGTACCTTAATCTATCGCACGCACGCGAATAGCAATGTTTATACAGGCGCCACTTCCCAATTCGCAACCCTTCATTTCACCTTCCTGGAATTAAATTATATAGCTTTGAATAACTGCCAGGAAGACGAATTTGCCAAATGTAACGAAGGTGAGAGTGCTCGAAATACAGCTGCAATTGCTAGCTAAAATATATGGCCGCAAATTTTCAAAGGCGTGTAAGATAACTTCATTGTGGCTTCCAGAACCTTCTCCAAATTGTGGTAACGTTTTTGAAGCGCAAATGCGTTAGATAAAAGGCGTCGTCGGGAGACATGACGAAATTCCGGTTCTGGTTTCAAAGCGTTTTATTTAAATAATACAACGAACAAAAACAGCGAGCTTCCGTAGTTATTATTATCAGACGCCTCGCTTTCAAAATGGAGGCGCCCATGATTGATACCTTAATTTGGGAAAAGCATCTCCCGTTCCGCCCCAAAGGTCGCATGTGCAAAAACTGAAAACTAATAGATTCGTCGATAAAAGTTCCACTGTAAATCTGCGTCACAGTGAGTAGAGCTTGTATAAACATCGACCAGGGACTTTAATTAACCCGGGTGTAATTTAACTTCACTGAGGAGGGCGTGCATGTGTTAAGGTCCATTAAGCGGCGAAACTAACCCTTAACTGCTGCTGCATAGGGCTTGTTGGGGCGGCTGAAGTCGCTGTATTTAGATGTACGTGTTGTTTGTACACAGAATGCCCTCAAATGATGGTACTGTCTGGTTGATTGTCAAAGATCTGTAGTTTGGCGTGCAAATTCGGCGATTCCATCGCCAGCGCGATCGGCTTATCAGCACGTATGCACTGAATTGTACAATTGATTCGGTTCGAGTTCTGTTCGATGGAATGCGGAATAACCACAAACCAGTATTTGCCCTAAAAGCGGAACGCAAACTGGAAATATGTTGGTTTAGTAACATTAGAACTGTAAAACTGCAGGATAGCCGTTTGTTTAATTTTCGCCTTGTGAATGTAATTAAAGTAGTAGTAATTAATAATAATACTTTAATAATTAGACCAATTTTTCCATTAGCATTCCAATTTAATTAGAACCCGTTAGTTACATTTTGGCTTCTTCTTGAAATAACCCTTATCAAAAACAAATGCTCGTATTCTAATATCCACATTAAACATATCTGAAACTTATCGTAGATGGTGCTCTCCTACATTTTCAACCAAAATATGTTCAAAAGTGCGGGAAATGTGACGTTTAAGTGGAATTTTGATATTGACAAACAATATTAAAACTTGTATAAGTTGGAAACACTAAAAGCATTTAAAAAAATAGGGTTGAACGTAGCAACCTTTATAATTAATTTTGAGAACTTGACTTTGAAAACTTTGGGCAATTAAAAATAATTACAATTATGAATTTCGGAGTTTTGAATTAAATTTTGAAACAATCTGGGAGCTATCCAGTAATAGCTTTATACATCAAAACTAGAATGTTGAAATAAATACGTTGCTTAAGGGGGGCATTGGAGACACACAGAATATGCACCAATAATAAATTGTCCTTCCCGTTTTATTGTGCTTCATAGTACTATCAACTAGAAATGTGTGGACAAAGTACAGTTTACCAATGTAAATATTTCTACTTCTGCAGTCTCAATTATAAAAAATTGCAAGACTCAGTATCAAGTGAAAAGCTGTATAAATCTGGTAACATTTTTAACTTCGATCTTAGATAGAGACGACGAGTACAGCCGAAAGCAAGATGGCAAGACGAAATTCTAAACCACTTCGGCCCAGGGTGGTTAATCAACCACAATGTATTTACTACCAATCTTGTATTGAAAATAAAAAATAGTGTAATACAAGATACTTTTTGTCAACATTTGAATTTTATGATATTTGTTTAGGCAAATATAACATTATAGGAAGTATAAATTGAGTTGTAAACTTTATAACATTTACCAATATATCGCAGTAAAACAGTATCTGCTTTCTTGTAAGGTATTGATTTAACCAAGCGATCCAGACGATTCATTTTGCCATTCACAAACTAGCAGATGACCACCAAACAATTTTTGTCTTTCAAACGCAGCCTTGTTTACGTCAGCAGGACACCTAAAACTTGATAATAAGTGTTTGAGGTAGCAATGTGTCCCTATTCTTTCAGCATAAGCCAAACACCAACCTTAAGCCCGGACGTTCATATTACGTAAAAATAAATCTGGTACATATTTATTTGTAATAAGTGGATATCAAGATATAAGCTACAATTAAATAAAAAAAAAGTTTCCGGTACCGAGAATGGAACACGAGAGTCCTGGGTGCAAGCCAGATATATTGGCTACTAGAGCATAGTGGATTATTTATACCTTTCACTCCTCACCCAGCTATAAGCTACGGAAATGCATGATATTCACACCGAAATGGCTTTTTTATTACTCAAATTAGTTCAGTAAATGATTATTCAAATATTAACACATTGGAAATTAGATGGCCACTTTTTAATGGATTATTTAATCATTATAACGAACAGCTAGCTATGTTCACAACTTTGGTTTTGACATGACATCTTTCTTACAATGCCTGAACTATTTGTGTTCAAATTGTATCAGGTATTAATAATACTCCCGATGTACTCATACGAAATATATAAATATATATATATCAGGTATCTGCAAAACAGCACGAATGTGTCGACACTTGCCATTGTAAATTTCGCCCTAAATGACACCCGTTTGAAAATTTATCAGAATTTATCAAAACATATTCAACAGAAATAGCTCAACGAGGTCTTAAATGAAACATCAAAAATCGTATTTCCTGTTTACGATTAATTTCTGTTTTTTATTTTGCACAAGTAAATTTTGCTGTTGAATGACAGAAACAAATAGTATATGACTACAAAATCGTCGATCTTTTAAATACAACTCTACAACACAAGGGATTCTTTTACTATTTATAAAACAGCACACGATAACCATCATTTGTTTTTGAAATGATGTCTTTTTTAAGTCTATACAACACGTGTAACTTGATAATAAGTGTTTATGTAGCAATGTGTCCCTATTCTTTCAGTATAAGCCAAACGCCAACTTTAATACTGACATAATTTCAATCTTTGGATATTGGAAATAACACTGTAGAATACTTTTCGTTACGTTGCTTTTGTAATGGTTCTGTCATTTTGTTGATAATGAAATACGTTACTGATGCAAAAATCAAAATGGGGAGTTATTATTGTCTAATAAACTAGTATTTAGGCTTGAATACTGAGTTTTGTTTGATATTCTACAGAGTATTTCTATTTTCTTTCCTACTTTTTTAATAATGTAGTCTATATATACTTTGAAACTTAATTTATCGTGTAATACAAGTATTTATTTTGCGGAACACGCTCTAATTCTAATTTGTCTATTTTTGGATTAGCTGACACGTTTTTGAAATAATTATAAATTTACTTTTTGAAACATTCAACTTTAATGTATTAATTTGTAATCAGCTAGTAATACGCTCAATCTATATTTATCTTTCTAATAGAATTATCGATATCTTCATCACTTATTGATGCTAATGTATCATCAACAAGGAAGTTTAAACAGCAGTGGCTAAGATTTAATTCTAAATTGTTGATATACAGAATAAACAACAATGGGCCCAGAACTGATCCTTGAGGAACACCTTTATTGTTTATCATACTCGACGACTCGACATCATTAACTGATGTTATTTTAGAATGGTTTGCAAGATAATTTCGAAACCATTTGGGTTTCATAAGGGTTTGTAGTATTCATTGCATATTTAGTTTGTAAAAACCTTCCCTATCGAGCAGCATTACGAGAAATTGTAGTGAGTTTAGCTTTTTCCTTGCCAATTACCAGGTGCGTGCCTAGAAGTTCTGTTTTGTAAGTAAAACATTTACG
Organism: Agriotes lineatus; assembly: GCA_940337035.1. Lineage (NCBI taxonomy): Eukaryota > Metazoa > Arthropoda > Insecta > Coleoptera > Elateridae > Agriotes > Agriotes lineatus. The sequence continues at coordinate 28,791 of CALNHX010006241.1, forward strand.
TTATTAATAAGCTCTGAAATAATCGTATGTTTGAATGGGCCAGAAAACATTTTTATTCGCAACCATATATGTAATAAGGTCATTACTGACCTTTAAAAAGTTGGAAAATGAGCTATTCCCAACTTGTAACTTTCCAACCGGTCGGAAAAGTGGTTGCCGTCGCAGCGGTTGGTAAGAAATCAATTGCCGACCGCTGTCTGGGTAGGGACACTGGAAATCTCGTTCATCCATTCATGCGCGTCACAACCTGTCGTATCATAATATAATAACTTTTCCAATTATTGTTTAGAATAAAGTGGCTGTGAATAAAATAGTATACATACCACGATGAAAAGTTTCCTTCCTCTCTCGAGATAAAGTTGACCTCGACGCTTCGCGTCTCGGTTAACTACTTATTCTCTCGACAGTAATGAAACTCTTTCCACCTCGGTATGTAATATACTATTAAATAATTTGTCAATTTTAATGAATAACTATGGAACATACTATGAAACTGATAAGTAAATGAGAATTTAGTAAGGGCATTGAGAATATGGACACGAATTGCCGTAACTGTATTAGAACTTATAATGAGATCTCAGATCAAATTTCAAACTGGGCTTGGAATGAGACAGGAGGGGGGCTACTTAGCCCATATCTGTTTCTGTTACTACTAGATAAAGTTCTGAAGCAATGTAAACGGCAAATCGGCAGAAATCGATGGGGATGTAAGAATATGCAGCCATTTGACATCAATTTACTACAAATCACTGTGGGAATATGGAACACGGTACAAAACGAATATGGCAATAGAAACCCTGGCAATATCTAAAAGTCCAGAAGAACTTAATCTATACAATTTAACAACGAGGAAATAAAATACGTTTCAAATATATTGGTGTTGTAATAAATGAAATGGGGGATTTGGATGAAGAGTTGCGTAGCAGAATCCGAAAGAGAAACAACTGTAGGTTATAGCTAGTTTGATAAAAAAGGGATAACCAGAAAAAATAAGTTATATCATTCGGTGTATACCCCAACACTAGTATAAGGTTGTGAGTCATGGATACTATCAAAAAGGCAAGAAGAAAGATGTAGCAGAAACGAAATTATAAAGATATACAGGGTGTTTAAAAAATACCTTCAGATATTTTACCCACTTGTACATCTCATCAATACAAACAAAAAAGTCTTAATAAACATGGGTCTGGAAACCCTTACTTTCCGAGATACAGAGTGTTAAAGCATCAATAAACCTTAAAAGTTTCACTGAAATCGGCCGATGGGTTTTTTAGTTATTGGAGCATTTTAGTTTTTGTCTTGATAGGTTCAGAGGCGTGCAAAAATATGGACTTTATTTTTTCTTGAAAACGAAGCGATACGAAGAAAATTCAAGGGACAAAAAAGTTGCATTTTTAGTGGCTTTATTAAAAAAATATATCAAAATTTCAAAAAATTTATTGGACGTTATTTTTTTTTTGTGAAAAACCTAATCGACGTGCCCCGTGGGCACACCTCTGGAAGTACTGGATCAACTGTAATATGTCCAAAAGATACCTCATAAAGTTATAAACAAATTATAAAAATTTTATTAAAATCGCCCATAGCGTTATTTAGATAACAATAAAAAACATTTTTTTTGAAAACTTTAAACAACCTGTATCTCGGAAATGAAGCGTTTCCGGACCCATGTCTATTAGGACTTTTTTGTTTGGAATGATGAGATCTATAAGTGGGTAAAATATCCGAACGTATTTTTTAAACACTCTGTACAGTAAGAAAGACGAAAATAAGTAACGATCAGCAAGTAGCACCGTTACACAGTATAGTCGGTAAACTCTTCTGCTTGGGTTAAATTTGGAAAACAAAAATGTGTGATAACAGAAAAAGAATCAGACGACGAAAGTCTCGGAACGACACAGTGACAAACATGTTAAGTGAAAAGGGCATTCGGTGGCAAGAAGTGAAGAGGCTTGCTTACACTGCGTAAGCGGTAACAAGAGGAGCGACTAAGTAAGCAATAAAACTACAAACTTTCAAGCATGTTGCATATGCTTCTAGTAACAAGTAACATTGACAAGTAATTATGAACTTCTAGCTTAATTGGAAATACGGGAATCAAGTGTGATAACTGATAACTTTACTATCTAAATTAATAGTTTACTGACAGCCATCTAAAACGTGGGCGTGTTTAATAAATATCAATGTTGTTTGAAGACGCCACATGAAAGCCATTTGTTGCCATGGCTACGTTTTAAGTTTAATATTACCCTTGTTGCGTCAATATCCTTGTCGGCGCGAATTTGTATTTTTTATCGTGAAACTTAACTGTGTTCTTGTGGGCGAATGTTGTTTAGCAACGCTTTCACATGGTGATGAATTTTTTACAACCAGTACTTCTATTTACAAAGCTTTTACTGGTGTTTAACGAGTTTTTGAGTATTTGTTGCCGTAAATAATCTTCTGGTACGAGGAACAAGATCTCATTTAATAAGATGTAAACCCTTAAATTTGCAGTTATACGGTTATGCATCGTTTTAAGAAGGGATGCTAAGGTTTTTCATGTTTATAGGGAAGAGAAAAATCAAAGCTGGAATAATTTTTCACACCTTACACATAATCGCCCATTATTTTATTCGTATATGAACTGAGCACAAACATTTCGTGACAGAAGAAATCTTACAAAAATTATTTTATGACGAAGGCTAGATTTTAGCTAATTGCACGTTACTAAAATATAGGGCTATCAGAGATCCCGAGATACAGCGTGATAACTGTTTATGCAGCTCCGTATACTTGTATGAACAAGTCGGTTTTACGTTCTGTAGGAATAAAGCGAGACCAATTAGTTAATTGCAGATGAGGAATAGCAGCGACGAAAGTGAAAAGTCACTATCAGGCGAAAATGGAAAAAACACAAGCACCAAAAACAGCGACTAGGCGAAGGGAAGACACAAAGAAAAATCGCCCACCAGAGCAATTACACCGAATAAAGAAACTATATACGACATACACGAAGGTGCTCCCAAGTATAAAGAACAGAATGGAGAGAAAATAGATCAAAGAGCTGAGAGGGGAACAACTAAAATAAAAGATTGAACAATTGCGTATGAAGTTTAAAATCAAAGCGAGGAACGAAAAGAAAAATAACATAGTAATCAAAGCAATTGAATTCAATAATGAAAATGTATTGGGAGAACAACTTCGAGATAAAGCCAGAAATCCTAAGTAAAAATTAATTGAAATAGATAAGAGATAGAGATTTGATATACATATATGCATGCGTAATTGGCGTATATATTATTTCAAGATTTGCGACAATTTACTAGTAAATTAGAAGTATAATAAAATTTATCATAGCATAGTTATTATCGTAATTATTTTGCGGCAACACCAATGTTTCTTCTATCGGAATTATACACACGGCTCGAATATGGCCCAGAAACTCGGCAGGCGCGCGTTATCACAGGGGTCATGTCCAACTGATACTGGGGCTTGAGCCTATGCTGAGATGGCTCTGATTGAATGCTAAAGTATCCCTACCTTTGGACCTACTTCTTTCCGCTCTACACCCCCGCTGCAGTCGATAAACTGTCGAAAAGTTGAGAGCCGCTTCGATCTGGCACCAATGCGTCTGTGCAGGGCGATTCTCGTATAGTTTATGTTCATGAAATATTGTGCTTTGTTTAAGTTTTAAAATGGGAAGAATGATGAAAAATAAGTACAAAAAATGTTTCTTTTAGAATAAAAAAATCTTGAGTGACTGGTTTGTTATGTTAGAGCCATGGCTCTTTGGCTCCTTATAGCGGGCCGCCACTGAAAGCCTAAGGAAAAAAAAAGAAAAATAGTTAAGAGTTGCCTGTATGAAGCTGTTTGTAGATGAAAACACAGATGCGGAACTCTTGCAAGGGAAGGGATAAAAGAGCACAGTTACTCAACGTATAAACCAAGCCAGAGGCTAAACTCTTCTGCTCGTCAGAACTCTTCAAAAGAGTTTCGCCTCTGGCGTGGTTCACTACACGTAGAGTTACCGTGGTCTGTGAAAGCCTTCGAAATCATCTATACTGAAAGATGTAAGAATGTGAACTAGGTAGTAATCACTTTTTTGTTAAAGCGCGAATATGTACACACATGAGAGAAACAGACAAGGGCAAGCAAGTTAATAGAGGAGAAAACTATATTAACCATCAACCATGATAGGTTGCAACTATCAATTTTACGTGACATATTTGTATAGATAAAATGTTCCAAATTAAATAAGAATAAGTAGAAGAAGGCGTTATTGAGGAAGTACCTAAAACGATGAAAGCAATAGATTATGAAAAATACGAGGAACTGCGGAAATGGAGGGAAAATTTAGGAAATAAAACACATCTATTTGACAAAGTTGTTTTTCTTATTAAATTACTTACCTGCACACGTTAATGTCCAGTATTACAAACAAATGTTCGAAATGTTCCCCTTGATTTGCAACACACACACGTGATAGTCTCTGCATTGAACATTTGTAAACTTCACCATACACTAAATTCATATTAACCCTTTCGATGTTCGTAAGAGGATCCATTTTAAATGTTATTAAACACGTACGAGCCAAAGACACCACGAAACTGATTGACCAATCCATTTCTAAAATAGTGCACTTAATCACTAATCATAAAACATCTGTTTTCTTCGATAAGAAACTCGAATTTGGACAAATTCATCCTTGAAACTTGCGTAATTATCTCACTTTATTTTACGTGCCAGCGGCGTGTGCAATTATTTGGAAATAACTGTAATAATATATTACTCGAAAACATACCTGCCGATTTCATTATACTCCTTAGCATAGAATTTCGGCTTAGACCGCGTAGTATTTGTAGATGAACACCCAGCATGCTCTGGCTTAATGTGCCTTGCACCTTGTGAAGTCGAGCAAAAAACACGCGTGATGGCCATGCTCTTTGGTGACTCGTGTTGTTTGAATATCTTGAGAACGAGGATACTTAGGCAGATTTGGCCGTTTTGCTGTTTGTGCATCTATATTCACTAACGTTTCGCAAGACCTTGCAGCTTGCATCATCAGAGTGAAAGTCGCACTAAGAACCGAAGGTCGGTGTGGAGCTATTTATAGTCCTCTGTGCCAGGCGCGCAGAGTGGCGCAACGCTGGTTGGTCATCCATTATAGTCATTATAGTATATCCTTGTTTAATTTTTCTACCATGCATTTTGGTACATCACAACAGATAAAGTGCACCGTCATTATCTTTTAAATTAAGAAGCAAATATCGTTTTATAAAGATCTGTTCCTTTTTTATGATCGATTATTATTATTTTCTTTGTATGATTGACGACCGCCAAAAAATCACAACCTTCTGCAGGCAAGATGGAGTCGACTTTTATCGACCTTGAAGGGCCCTTGCTGATAGAGTTTAAAGAGTCTAGAGTGCATATTAATGCAAACTTGTAGAATGAAAGTTTGAACAAGCTTCATCAAGCGGTAACACGAAAACGTTCAGGGAGGCTTTCACGTGATGCCGTTCGGCTTCACGACAATGTTCGGCCTCATGTCACTAATGTGGTTAAAGAAAATATTCAACAAAGGAAATGGGGACTTTTAGACCATCCACCCTACAGCTCAGATTTTGGGCAGCTGTAAAATAAGTTAAAAGGTAAGCGTTTTCAGTCTTACGCAGAAGTACAAAACGCTGTGAAAGAATTCTTTGATCAACAGCCAGAATAATTCTATAAGCAGGGTATATATATAAAATGGGATATGTGCCTTAATTGTGGTGCTGGCAATTATTTGTAACTATATTTCTGAATAACATTTTGATGGACTAAAGATGGGTTTCACTTGAACAAACCACGATATATTAATATTTATTGATGTATTAAGGGCATTAGATTATAGCACGAAGGAATGTTTAGAGCGCGACGCGAAGCGGAGAGCTTTAAATTTACCAAGAGCTATAATCATGATTAGGCACGTGGTACATACAACGATTTATTTTATTTTGGTTCACAAAATTGACAAAATTCAGGATTCAGTTTTTTGGTTGCAGACTACTGCATCATGGTTGTGCTGGCGTTGTGAATTTTTGGTGTGCTATGGTTTCTATGCGCATTGTTGGTATTGGTGTACTATATTGTTGGTGCTTGTTATTTTGCGTAGCAACTTTATAGGCCCTAGGGCCATAAATACTACTACAACATTATGATTCCAAAATGAAATAAAATCATTTAGGCTCACTTTATTCGTACATTCTATAAATCGTATTTCAAATGACAGCATGAGTGAACATATCAACAGAATTAACAGGTTTTTTGGTGGGGAAGTCAAATTTTAATTTCATTCACGGAGAGATAGATCTTACTGTTGAAATACTAATATCTAATTCTATCTAATTTTATAAATTTACATTAGCTAATTAAAAAGACTGTAAATTATCTTCCTAACAACATTCAACGGTATAAAAGGGACCACATTATCATGTTCCTGTTAGTACTATATTATTAATGAAGTTCTTTTGTACGATTTTTCAAATGCTTCTGCGGAATCTTTCAAAAATAACTTTAGTAGTCACTTAATAAAATTTAAATAACAAATTATGTTTATGCATATATTTATGTTTTTTATCGTATGCAAACATTTTGTTTTCTATTATTATGGTGGTACGGATTTTTCCGTCATCATTACATGCAACGGAAGTTTCCTTAGAAGAACTATATCAAATCATTAATGTAGGTATAGGTTAAATAGTACAGGCCCCAGATCGGACCCCTATGGGACTCCCGACATCGCTTGATACTCTATCGAGTTAAATCCGTTATAGAAAACATACTAAGCTCGATTTTAAAGATATGACTTTGTTAATAATAAAGTTGATGGCAACATGCCAAAGTTTTAGAGGTTAGTCCATAACATTTCATGGTTGATCTTTTCAAATCCACGTATATTACATCAGTTTGTTCTCCATTGTTCATTATCGCACATAAATAATGCGTGATTGAAGCTGCGCGTTAGCTACCGTTGATCTGTTAAGCATTAAGCCTTGTTAAAGATGAGATATATATACCTTAGTATCGTAGGTAACTAGAAGAGAAAATCATAAATATCCTGTTCACATATTTTATCCCCTTTTTTTAAAAAGGTGATATATTGAATGGTAAAAAGCTTTGCGATACTTTTAGAGTAGGCTACGTGTTCCAAAAATAGTAAAAAGTCAAAATAAGCTGGAAGCTTCCTATGAACATGCATCCGAATTTGTTTAACAAGGGTATTGCAGCACTGAGAAGGGTAATAGAAAAACACGTAGTTTAAGTAAGTCCTTGAACTCTCAAGCAAACTGAGGCGGGGTACCATCGTGCATAAATTTATGATTTCTCTTTGTTCCAAGGGCACTTAAGGAAATTCAGATTCAGTTTGATTCATTTAAATCGGTTAAGAACAGGGAAAATTAATTATTAGTCCACTTTGTGTTCTTTATGATTAAAAACACTTTTATACTACTCGATGGTGCTTGAAAAATTAATATGTCAATCATTTAATGTGTGTTGCTGAGTTCTTAATATTCAATGTTTTATTAACGCTGATACTTGTTCTACTATATGTATAAACTTTTAATTGAAAAATATTACGATTCTTTTTCAACCATGCAGGCGCTTTGTAAATATTTAAACCTGTTAAAGTGAAAGCTTGCAGCCGGAAGCGAGGGAAGTGGAATAAACCAGAAATTTTAAACTGCAAGATGAAAAAAGTTACTGGAGCTGCTTTCATCCAATTATGTCAAATTGCTATTGTTGGGGAAAATTAAAAGCCGCTAGTCCCGACAAAGTAATATTCTTATACAAGTTCACACAATATTTTCATTAACAGCTAACGACATAATTAAGGATTTACAAGCCGGGCTCGTAGCTCCAACTATTCAAACTCCATAACCAGTCCTTGATAAGGGGCGTATTTGTCATAGCCGGCAATTCCATCCTGGAAAAGTGTTTGTAGTAATAACTGCGCTTAATTAACATCCTGTTGGTAATTGCGAAACGTCCGAGCAGATAGCGAGCGCTCAACCCCAGCACCTGAAGCTGAAATCCGCGCTCCGGGAGCTTCGCGTCCTGTTATGACCGAAATTCGATACAAGTTGGCTCTAATTCTGATCGATTGCTTTGTTGCAGGCCCTCCAAGATGGAAGTTTGGGAAACAGCGCGGTATCCCACTTCGAGCCTCAGGTGGCGCTTCTTTGTGACTCCGGAGTTCACGGGCAAGAAGCTTACCACCCTCAGTACATGACGGAGCAAGGACGGTGGCAGACTGATTTATCCTCGAAAGCCACCTGCATTAAGGATAAAATGGATATCTTAGATTATTGTAAAAAGGTGAGTTCCCCAACACCTACCCTCGTTACGGGAAACAATTTCCGCGAAATCAGAAATTCAAAGGCCCGAACTTAAGGTCGGGAAAGTCAATTTTCTAGAAGTAAAACTTCGGCATCAGCGTGCACATCGATCCAGTTTTTCCGCCCTTCCCGGAACGTTCTGCGTTTCGCGATTTACTCATTCAGCCCATTAGATATGCTTATTTTCGAGCCTCCTCCCTTAGAGAGGAATCGTTAAATTTTGAAGGGCCGATAAACCTCGCCGATCTTTCAGTGTCTTCAATTTTTATGTAGGATACTATGGTAAAACAATTGATATGAAGAAGCAACTCGTATTTCGGAACGATTGCGAAACATGGCTATACTGCAGAATAAGTTGCGCTGATGTATATACAGGGCATTCAACTTAACTGTTTTCATCATGGGTATCTTGGAAATCGTAATATTTAGACGCAAGGTTGGTTAAGTATGGCGTATAGCTATATTGTGCTCACCAACTTTCACATAAAAAAAAACCGTGGCTTTCTAGATACGACAGACGTATTGATCCTTTGCTCGTTTTGCTTATACATATGTTGACCTTATTTCGTTTCAAAGAGGTGAAACTGTAAAAACAAATGTTTTTGTTCTTAGGGTTTTCAAGTTCTCCATGTAGTCCAGTCGTTGAAGGTAAAAATATGCTATTACCTCAGAATTCTTTGAACCTTGACCGATTGACGTGAAATTTGGTGAGTGGTTAGGGGATGGCTCAAGGAGCAAAAGTGACATAGCGCCGATGTGCGCTTTTACCCTGAGAGTGGATGCCACCCCTTCTCGTGGGTAGAAATTGTTCACTCAAAATAACCCCGGAAATGGATATAGGGACGAATTCTAAGTAAAAAATATTCTATATAGTTTTTTCGATAGATTGAAATTTTTCGAGCTATTCGCGATTGAAGACTTAAATTTTTCGTGATAAAAAAGCATGTTTTCGGACGGTTTTTCGCGAATAAGTCGAAAATTTCGCATTCTATCAAATAAGTTGTAATAACCAAAAATGAAGCTTAGAAAACAGCAAAGAGATTCGTTTTTTTATGAATGTTCTAGGTCCAAAATAAAAGAAGTTATCGCTCGTTGAAGATTTTTTTTGCAACAACTTTGCTCGAAATAATCAACGTTAATTAACCAAAAACCGATGCATTTTTCGGGAAAAACTTATAGAACATTTTTTGTAGTGATTGAAAAGACCTTTAAAATGAGCACTGTTAAAAGTCGATTGCATTATAACTAAGCGAGTTACGATGCAAAAACTGTGGGTCACTCGAATTTTTGAAAAAAAAATGAGCGCTAAAACCTCAGCCATTCCACCAGAATTGATATTGACCATTATCCCTTTACAAATTACTTTACTTTAGTATTACTCATGTAATCCAAAAGTTTTTCAACATGCGCAGACTTTGCATATTCAAAAAGTAAAGGGTTGAAGGGCTCGGGAGGGGTGGTCCACGCACTATAATGCAAACTGCTAACATTTATATCTCCGTTATTCTTTTTCCTACAGAAATAAAACAAAAACTAAAATGTTCGTTAAGAAAAGATCCACATTTTTGTACTATAGGTATTATTTTTTATGTTTTTTTCTTTAGTTTTAGGTATTTTCAAAATAAGGTATTTTTTAAGAAATTTGAAAAATACGTTTTCCACTTTCATCATATTTTTTTCGAAAAATACGCATACTAACCCGCCCAAACTTTTGGATTACATAAGTAATACTAAAATAAAGTAATTTGTAAAGGGATAATGGTTAATATCAATTCTAGTGGAATGGCTGGGGTTTTATCGCTCATTTTTTTTTCAAAAATTCGAGTGACCCTCCGTTTTTGCATCGTAACTCGCTTAGTTATAAAGTTCTTTTCAATCACTACAAAAAATCTTCTATAGGTTTTTCCCGAAAAATGCATCGGTTTTTCGTTAATTACTTCGTTGATTACTTCGAACCAAGTTGTTGCAAAAAAAATCTTCTTCAACGAGCCATAACTTCTTTTAGTTTGGACCTAGAGCATTCATAAAAAACCAACCCCTTTCCTGTTTTCTAAGCTTCATTTTTGGTTATTACAACTTATTTGATAGAATGCGAAGTTTTCGACTTATTCGCGAAAAACCGTCGAAAAACATACATTTTTATCACGAAAAATTTAAGTTTTCAATTGCGAATAGCTCGAAAAATATCGATCTATCGAAAAAACTATATAGAACATTTTTTACTTAGAATTTGTGCCTCTATCCATTTCCGGGGTTATTTTGAGTGAACACATTTCCACCCCCGAGAAGAGGTGGCATCCACTCTCAGGGCAAAAGCGCACCTCGGCGCTATGTCACTTTTGCTCCTTGAGCCATCCCCTAACCACTCACCAAATTTCACGTCAATCGGTCAAGGTTCAAAGAATTCGGAGCGGAAAGCCTTCAACGACTGGACTAATGACGAGAATAGCCAAGTGGGACATCCTGTATACATATAACATGTGAGCAAACGAAAGTTAAATCAAGTTTGGCTTTGAAAATTGAAACATATGTCGATTATTAATTGACATTTAATGTTAATGTTTTAGAATGAAATACACATACATAACCTAAACTATAACTGTCACCGACTGTCATGTCAAGATTTTATTTGAAAACCAGCGGACCCGACAGACGTTGTCCTGCCCGCTGCCTGCTATTAGCGGACCCGACAGACGTTGTCCTGTCCGCTGACTGCTATTAGCGGGTTCAGCAAACGTTTTTTCGATATTCGAATTTTCGATTTTTTTCATTTTAAAAAATATTGGAGAGTGGTGGGGGGGGGGTGAAATTTTGGGGTTATATGTTCTGATATGCGAAAAATCTTTAAAAAATTAAAAAGAAATTCGTAAAAAAAAATTTTTCCCAGCCGGTTAGAATAGTAGGCATTGCTCACCTCATCTGAGGTAAGAAAGTTCGTTTTTCTCACCTAGGTAAGAAAGTAAATCATGCAATTTTTATGAAGAGACTGTACCGCATGTTAGCTGACTGCTGACGCGTGCTGATCATCCAGGGACCCACTCAAACACATCAGAAGTAATAGAGCACATGACTTATTTTTTTCTAAACCCAGCTTGATTTCGTTTTCATTTGCTCGCATTATATATATTAGATACAGTATGCCTTAATTTACAAATGGGAAAGAAATTCTCCTTCGGGAGTAAAGTTGGAAAGGCATGTTACGACCTCTATCCTGAAAGTAAAATAGCACTTTTACACGTTAGATTTTTTCCATTCCAAACAAACATAGAAACAAACACTTGAGAAAGTAAAAGAGTCCTTTGTGACTCTGACATTTAATAACTAACTCCAAAGTTTACGACCCATATTCCATTAAATGTTTATGTTTCTGTATAGTTTTCTCTGAAGAATACAAGCTTGAATTTTTAATAGAAAACACAATTGACCGTAATATTTTCAAGAAGAATATTTTGCTGTTCTCAATATGAGATATTAAATTTATTTTTATTTGCAATATTTTAAGGTTTTTATGTCTAAAAGATGTTGGCCATAGAATAACGCTGAAATGGTTGAAATTGTTTGCCGTTTTACAGCAATTTTTCCAGCATTTCAGACAAGCACAATTATTGATTTAACCTATTTAGTTACCACTTTTTGCAATAAAGGTAATGGAAGCCGTAAAAAATAATGGTGTAAACATCAGACAAACGTATTTATTGTGGAAAAAACTTCACTCCATTTTAAAAATATTGGTAAAAACTATAAAACAACCAGAAATCATGTATGTAGTCTGTAATAAAATGCAAACATTTTTTACTTTGAAGTACTTTATATGGCCACTAATAATGAGGGTATTTCTATTTTGTTACTTTGTTCGTTTTTTGCAAATATCTAATCAATTATAAATGGGCATTCTTTCTGTATTCTAATTTTAAAATACATACATAATATGAAAACCAAAAAATCTTACCCTATATAGAACTATAATTGATACCATGAACACGAGTTAATATACAGTATATATCGGTTATAACGTATATGATTTAGTCGAAGTGCACCGTAATAGTATATTACATAACAAGAGTTGTAAATCGCATATGCGAACGACTGGAAAAGTTACGCACAAACCCCGTAGAGATGAGTGCAGTAATTCCTGGAGTGCGTAATTGCTTTACAACTCGAGTTGTGTACTATACTTTTTCTACGACCACACTCATTTCGTTAAATGAAAAGTAAATGTTTCATTAACTGTCAAATCATGACTGTCACACCATCTTAAAAATTAGGCGGCTTCAGTCACAGCCCTACACCGCTTCGTACAAACAACAGAAGTTAACGTAACGTAATAAAAAAATTACGTGTTAGTCATTACGTAACACTGTTTGTAAAAAAATTGTACTAATCGAGTAAACAGTGATTAATGAGTAATTTACTAATAAAGGAGTAGGAAAAATATTAACGTATATGTAATTATGTTCCTAGAATAACTAAAAAATCTGGTGTGATACACACACAGAGGTAGTCAACTAACGGGTGTTCATAAACAGTCGTCATCCCAGTTGCTTTGAAAAACAAAATGTTATGTCTTTGATTGATTCGTGCAACACAATGAAACGTCATTGAGTACTGTCATAGCGCATTTTGTCTCAATTTTAATAGACATACGTTTCTGAAGTCAAAACCTACTGGGATGACGACTGTTTATGAACACCCGTTAGAAAATTACCTATCTCACATCAATACACCTTAAAAATTTAAGAAAAATGTCAAGTTTGAAAAAAAATCGTTAGAAATCGAAAAAACTGAAAAATCACGAGAGTAAACACCATACTTCCGATTATGCGATTTTCTTCAAAAGCTTGTTGTCGCATGTAGATAGTATACAAAACGTATATATGAAGTTTCAACGCCATACCTCTTTTCGTTTTTGAGATATTCTGTTCATACACACACAGACAGACAGACCAACGATCAAAAATATTTTTTTTTGGGTTCAGGAGACTCTAAAACGTGAAGATCTGTTGAAAACTCAATTTCGAATTTTTGGGGTGAATCCAATACTTTCTTTATCGTAAAAGGAAGTAAAAATTGAGTAACTATTTAGCAAATAATAGTAGAAAATTTTAAATTACTTGGGCGTAAAGTATTATTTTCAGGCTCGACCATTTTTACTGATTTGCAATTTTTGCTACAACCGCTCAATTAATCGCGGTTTCATGAACTGCATAACTTTTGAGAAGGAAAGTTGGAAAATATAGTTTAGTGAAGGTGTCTCGCCGAATAAATGTCAACATTGCATCTCGAGAACGATTTAACCTATCGGTTGGTGTGAAATATTAATGCAACTGAAAAGCTTTCGGACGAGATCTGGTCCGTTTCTTTGTATGGCTTTGTCTATTTGTATTCTCGTTGCCAGTATTAGACGTTAAGCGATAACGTAACTGCGCTGTGGGTATGCTCTACTGGAATGCATAATCGACTGCAGAGCAAGAGGTCGCAAGTTCGAATCTAGGTTCGGCAAAATTTTTTCAAAAAGTTATCGAAAGATTCTGATGCAGATTTTTATTGTTATTTGTCAGCGCTCTATGTCCCAGTTGCCCTTTCGGCTAGCGGTAGGTATTGATAAATGTCTGACTCCATTTTAAACCTATTTTCTCCATTATCGCTAGCTCGAAGGAAGAAGGGAAATATACAAGTAGATATCAATTACAAAAATACAAATAAAAAGCTATACGAAACTACAAGAAAAAGAGATTCGACGAACAATGAAAGACAATAAAGTCATGAAGATACTAAAAACCTACGTACATGGACGAGATCAAATATGTAAACTTCAAAATTGCCAATGCAAAGAAAAGGAGTAGTTCTGGAACTTATATACACCTAGACGAATCACGTGACAAGTTATAACAGGCAGAAGAAGACAAAATAGTGACTTGGTGGCTAAAGAATTATTACCCCATTATTATCAACCTGAAGAGCAAGCTGGTTTCAGTAAGGGGTTTGGCACAAACGATCATTTACAAATACTGGAGACATGATGGCGAACTCTATAGAATATAGTAAGCTCGTGATGACGTGATGCTTCTATTTGCGATTAGCTCAAGACATTTAAGTCTGTTCAGACATGTTGAATATATGTATAGAAGATAGGACCTTATTCTTCTTTGATGTAGTATTTCCTTACAAAGCAGTCGTGGTCGTTGCTCACTCAGGTGGAGCTGTAGCTGTTTTTACTATATCTTTCCACCTTCATCGGTTCTCCGCACTTCTTGATGCTTGGTATACTGGCATATTGGTCTCTGTGATTAGATCTATCCATCTCTTTGGGACCGTCCTCTCGGTCTTGTGCCTTCAATCCGTCTTTGATGATGAGCTTTTCAAGGTTTTATGAGTCTCTTCTCTCTTCTCTCTTTCGCAGTAAGTTTTTTATACATCCGCAACGCCATTAATATCCGTCATAGTTATGGCCTAAATCCTCTTGACAGGTATTTAACTTTTTTGTTGAACCATTTCGGTTGTAGTCACCACATATCTGTCAAGGGATAAAGATTGAGGAGGAGGAATCCAGGAAACCCCTAATACTCTCCTTAAACACCACATTTCAAAGGACTCAATCTTTTCCCTTTTAGTGTCCAGGTCTTAGCGCCACACAGGACTACTGAAAAGATCATTCATAGTGTTCGTACCCATCTCGCATCTTCTTGCTCTATATACGTGTTAGTTTTTACTAAAAGCGATAAACAAAATTAATACACTTGGTTTACAAACACAACTGTTCTCAACAAGGTTCGTAGTTATTCTGGTCCAAATGTAACACCTCATGGTACAGCACCTAAGAATCACTATTTGGACACAGTGATGTAAGAAAAATATTAGATAATCATAAATCTACGATAATACGGCAAGCCTGACGTTTGGAAGGTTCTCGGTTCAATCAGGTCGGCGCTTTGCTGACTAGAGGATGTTTCTGAATAACTATCACAGGGGATTTCAACTTCAAAGAAATTTCATACAACAATTTATAATTTAACATGTTATTCAGAATGTCCCTCTTTGTTTTTACAACTTCCAGCATTGATTAAAGTCACAAAAGCATGATCATCCACGTCAAACCAACCAGAAAATGAGTACAATGGCCATGATCATTCAGGTTTCAGCAATTGTACTAAATTAATCTAGTGAGATTTTCTCCAAAAAGCAAGTCCTAAAGCATCAACACTGCAACAAACTCGTACAACTGTGATATCCGGCGGAAAACACAAATGCCCAAGCATCGACACTAAATTTTGGGTAAAGCATAATAAAAATGCAAACCTTTAAACCACAAGGATTAATCAAGCGATTTCACTTCTCTTACAGCGAAAAGGCGTGTTATTTTTGGAAATAATCCCACTTTTGATCTTTTACTAAAAGCCATAAACAAACTAAATGTGCTTCGTTCACAAACACGACTGCACTCAACAAAATTTGTAGTCATTCTGATGTACAGGTAATATTTCGTCATACAACTTCTATGAATTACTACTTGAACATGCATTATAGCGACGTAAGAAGAATATTAGATAATCATAGCTCCACGCTAACAACACGTCTACACTAAACCACGAACACCATTCGAAATGCAACGACGATTTTGATAAGGGGTACTATACCGTCGAAGTTGTTCATTGCTGCCAGGGGTTAATATTAAGATCACTTGATCAACACACTAAATGTGAGGTACAGTCGTGTTCAAAAATCTGTTGTACAGCGACAGTTGTAAGTTTATTGATGGTCGTGTTATTACTCAACACAGGCTCACACTTTATCATTAAGTAGGTAGACCAAGATGTACATTTTCAAAGTATATGTGTATACAACACCCTTTTTAACTTTGTGTAATTAATTTATACTCAAAAAGCACAAATGCTGTACAACACTTTAATGAACAGGACTGTACCTCCACTGCCTTCCATTCCGCATATGAGAAAATTGTAAGATTAAAATAACAAACGTAAATTTCCCAAGTGCAATAAGAAAGATAATAGATTTCGGGGTTTCTTCTGTGGTATAATGGCACTGCTGTTAATGTAAAAAATATGTTAGGTTGTGTCACTTACTACCAACCGGCAGTACTATTTGCCATAGTAACGTCAACATATGTTTAGATTGTGTTTTTTTATTTCCAGTTTGAGAAAATTGTGCGAGAAGGGTGGGTATAAAAATCACTAATGCGGTACCTTACACATAGGGCCGGTTGCAGAAAGCAACGTTAAGTGTGGTGTTAGCTAACATCGCGTCAAAGTGAACAAAAACGAATCAAATCTCAAAAGTTTATGGTAACTCATACATTAGTAAACAAAATTTGATGCGATTTTGTTCACTTTGACGCGATGTTAGCTAACACCAGACTTAACATTGCTTTCTGCAACCGGCCCATAGTGTGTTAAACTAGAGACCTTAGTTAATATGGGCGACAAAGTAATTAATGTATATGGTAAAAGATATATCTGCACACAAAATCCTATAATGACGAATCTTATGTCACGCGAAAACATATAAAAAAGAAGCTGTCGAAGGGGTTGAAAGATATAAAGAAAGATCCGTTGCATATTGCACATATTGAGGGGCAATTAAACAGCTGTCGTAGAAAAAAGAATCTGTTTTGGCGGGGCGGCATTCAGAAAGCTCAGAAATGTGTTTCAATGTGATTAGCAGTTCTAACTTATGGAGCACAGACTGAATGGTAACTCAGAAGATCAACTAAAAGTCTACGGGCATTGTAAAGAGCTATGACAGGATTGATGCTGAGTATAGGAATAACCGATAGGAAAACAAATACCTTTAATAGTAGTTTATTTATCTAGAACGAAAAGTGGCATTTTAAAGACGAGAAAGTTGTTCACGTCCGAGGCGTCAGCCGAGGACGGAATTACTTGCGAGGACCTTTAAAAACACTTTTCGTTCGTGATTAATACAACGGTTTATTTCATACTGCAAGTTTAATGAATTTTAAATAAAATGTTGTAAATCATTTCAAATTTCATGTCAACAACTGACGTATAATTTTAAAGTACTTGAACTTTAAAATTTTACTTTAAAGTACTAGGACTTTAATGTTCCATTTTTTTGTACAATAAATAAGTTTTAAAGTACTAGAACTTTAAAATTCTATTTTAAAGTACTAGGACTTTAATGTTCCACTTTTTGTACCAAAAATAATCCGAAAAATGTCATTTTTGGCATCAGTATGAAATAAAAGACAATAAACTGCTCAAGTACAGGTCTAAAGAGTAGCTTCAGCACTGCGAAAACAGGTTGACCTTTCGCCAAAACCAAATAGCGCATGAAGGTGCTCGGGACCTTAGCAACAACTTCAAATTTTCAAATTACAATATTTTATAAACTCTTGTTGGGTAATTTCAGCAGTCATTCACGTTGCAGGAAATTTTGTTTTACAAATTTCTTAAACATATTATTCGGCTTATTTGTAAGCCTTCTTCAGTGTTTAATTGTGAGTTTACATTTGGTTTACATATTGAAATTTTACATTTTAATCAATTAGGAATTACTTTTAATTAATTATTTGATCTTTGTAGATTGTTTAAAGCTTAGCTATTACATCTTAAAAGTTACAATATTGTATTGTGGTGGAATTTACACACCACTTCATCTTCGTTATAATGACATCTATTTGAATTTGCTTAACGTTCTTATCTACTCAAAATTAATTATTTAATCTTTATGCACATGTAATTAAAAACCGGAAACTGCAATATTTTTTTCCTGCAACGTGAATGACTGCTGAAATTACCCAACAAGAGTTTATTTATTAATAATCCACTCGTAAACTGAAATTACAATACTAAAAGGAATCAAATGGTGTAAATGATTCAAATTAAAGAAGAGTTTTTCATAATTATTGAACTTTTCGGTTTTTAATTTCGTACGCGTAGCTTTGTTAAAATAACTGAATTGTAGGTTACATTGTAATTTATTTTATTTCATTAAAATACTGGTAATATTGTATGCAAGCCACGTTATGCTCGGAAACTAGGAAATTTAATTAGTAGCTGTTGGAAATTCGATAACAATTGTATTTAATTGTAATTATGGCTTTAGGAAATAATATGAACATTTATAATGGAGTTTTTCTTTATTTAATTTAAACAAAGGTGTTTCCATTACTATTTATCACTTTGCAAACGGCGTCACATATTCTAACAAATATACATACTTTTATTCAAATTTTATAAGCGATTTTGTAGCAGTATCTTTTTTCCTTGTTCACATGTTCCTATTGTTTTAGTTTTTGCTTTGTGTAACTGGTTAATGTGGCACCCCATTAGAGTTTCATATTAAAATGCAGTAAACAATTGTCTCCGGTGGAAAATATTTGGGATTAATTAATTTTTGCTTTGCTAAATCGCTGCTGCGTTTGTGAAAAACCAGCAGCCGTAATTAAAAAATTAATCCCACTGTTTGTCTGAAAAATGGAAACGCACGCAGCTTTGAGTTGTAGAATTTTTCAGCGTTTTTCATTTAAAAACTCGTTTTGTGTTAATGTGGGAAAAGCAATTAAGGGAGCATAAATAGACAACTTTAGAACCATTTACGTGCTCGCGCTTTGACAGTTTCGGTAGTCAAGGGAGAGGTAATTTAATTTCGTAATTGTATATTTGCTTACTCTATTCTATGATAAGTTTTCGAAACGTACTACTCGTTTAATCCTTCCCCAACTATTTAAGACTGGAAGTTATTATTTCCGCTTTGTGTTTAATTTCGTATACACAGGAATTTTGTTTAAAAATTTATCTCTTTTTTAGCGACCAACTAAAATGCTAAGGAATACATATTAAGTGATACTTACAATTGGCTGCTGTTTTGACTACGACATGGAATACTTTATAGAATATTACATGTTTCCTTTGTAATATTAATTAATTGTATGTTTATTCAATTTTTTTATGTTTTTGGACTGAAGTGAAATTATTATTTTCATTTGTGGAAACTAATGATGCACAAGCTTGACACAATTCCCGCAAATTCATCTTAGTAAAATATTACTAAAATATCCTAATCTAAATTTAGTAAACTAGTTTTGTAATACCGTTACTCTTCATGTCCATTACAACTTCATAAAGAAACAAGATGTCTATTTCAAGTATGTGAAGATATTAAAAGCATGGTCACGATAGCAAACAAATAGACGATTATCTCAAAGAAAGATTTTAACGCAAATGTTCAAGCTCGAGAATTCATCTGTTAATTCTGAATTCCAACAAGGGGAAACTAGAGCAAATTTCAAAAAGATGGACATTCTACTGTGGCAATCTGTATGGTAAAAATTAAATACAAGTAATTATATCGAGAACCTGTAATATTCCTCCCAGCAGTTGAACGTGCTATCAGAACATTGAAAAATTATAAATCACTCTTAAATAACAATATCATAGCAGAAATGCTGCAGAGAACAAGGAGTGAAGGAATCTAGCTTACTCATGACATCGACGAGATGTGAAGGAGTGGTGAATGATCTTCGCTTCTTTCCACAAGAAAAGATCTACCACAACATGTGAAATCCAAGAACACCACATATCATACTCGTAACTCGTATAGTAGTAAAGCTTTTGTTGACCGACATCGACAAACATGGCCAATTCTAATCTTACAATTTGTTGAGAAGTACAGAAAATTTCAAGTGTCAATGATCCATTGCATCTTAGATTAGAAAAATACTTTCGATTGCATCGATTGGAGCTAACTATGGAAAATACTAATCGCCAAAATTGATATAATGAAATTATTAAACTTAAAAACAGCCAAGAGGAAGTAAACAAGCAGTGTATACGAACTAGTACAAAATCAAACCATCGTGACCACATGGGCAAAGACGAGGGCCGGTTAGCTAACAGTGAAGACGGCGTGCGGTTCTTTACAAAAGTTTACGCTCAATACAAAAGGGACGTCAATGAGTCTTTACGACAAATGACCTCAGATAGAAACTAGAATTCATAAACTCAGTAATCACGCCAATCTTAACCGCAATAGATATCTTAACCAGGTCATAACTTAGTTTTCACTAACGAAAACACACATAATCATAGTCAAGTGTATAATATCCAATAATATGGTACTTTCGTACAAACGTTAAGTATGCTGGTTGCACTCAATAAACATAAGGTCTAGAATATAACAGTCACACACGTGTATAAATACACGATAAAAGGTCAAACTACATAGAAGTGAATAACATTACTAATGCAAATTTAACTTCGATGAGGCCTTAAATGCGTACACCAAAGGCATCACCACAACGCAAGATACAACATACGAGAACAAGGTCAAATTATCACACAATTCGAGGTGTTCTGAAGGGATTCAGTCGAAACCGCTAACATTCGGCATAGCAATTAAATTTATCAATAAAAACATAGCTACGTGCAATACAGATTTCCTGGACAGATTACTACCGGCTAGCGACAGCAGCAGAGAACTAGCTCCTAAACAAATTACCAGCTCTCGGTACTCGACAAAATCCCATGCCGAAATGGGACATGGCCGCCTCACGAATGGGACAAACGGCAGCAGACTGGACCCTGACAGCACGTGCACAATACGGAACAAGAACATGATGGAATCAAAGCGGCTCAAATATTTTGTTACGGATTCAGAGTAGCAACAAAACAGCTCGATACGGAATCATGGCCGGATCAAAACAGCTAGGAATACCCCGAAACGTTATACCAATTCGGCAAGAATAAAAAAGCAGGCTTAATTACCACGTACAATTTACTCCTACGTTCAAAATCGAGTTGACAATGAGTGGCTTCTAAGCACTCACAGCATGGAGATCAAATGGCCAGGAAACCGTCAGCGATTAGCGAAGACAAAGAAGCTCACTCGCCGCGACACATACGGACAAAAGCAGAACAACAGCGGGGCCATTCGAATAATACGTCAAAAGAGACTCTAGCTCGAAGTATGTCGCTTGCTGCCCGTAACAAGAACTGCATAGAAGAACTCTTAAGAGGCAGACAACAAACACAAGGCGAACTCAAAGAAATAATAAAGACAAGTGGTGTTATCAACCAAGGGTCTGAAGCGATGCGTGATATAACCCTCGAAAATATACAATGCGCTATAGACAAAAGTAAAAAGCAACAAGGTTTCGGGAAAGGATGATATATTCAGAAGGAATAAAGGTTAGCAGAGATATTTTACTGGACGCGATAAGAGATCTCTTTAATGTCTGCGTAAATATGGAACACGACGGTAATGATCTTGATCCATAAAAAGGGCTACACGACAAACATAGTGTTCGCAAAGATAATAAACAACCTCATCGATAAGCTCGAGGTACACCAGCCCACCGAGCCAGCAGGATCCGATCGGGTAAAAGCATTAATAGAAAAGACAGGCGAATATAACAGGCCACTGGTACTGGTATTTGTCGACTTGCAAAAGGCCTTTGACATAATAGAAACAAATTCTATACTAGTTGCTCCTAAGGCGTTTAATCGCAATATAAACAGAAACTCAATGCCTTACATAAAACTACATAAAGAAGATGATACATCGAGTCGAGTTTCGCCTCTGACGTGGTTCACACGTTGAGTTACCGTGCTTTTTTGCTTTTTCCTCCTGATGAAGCCCCTTACGGAAGTGGGCGAAACGTTGAGTACTTCGATCTAAATCATGACACGGTCCAATCCCGGAAGTCGTTTGTTACTTAAGATGCTACATTTCTGTTAGAACGAGGTGTTAGGGAAGGAGACACAATTTCGTCTATACTATTAGCAGCAGCAGTACTACTGGACATTTAAGACATACAACAACGGCGTAAATCTAAACAATTTCCGAATCGCATTATCATCATAACGGTCAATTTGAAAGGAGCCGAAGAGATTACAAACGCATTGTTTGAAGCAACAAAAAAAGTAGCATTAAACATGAACAAGCACGAATCAAAAATAATGACAAACCTAATAATTTGGGGTAATATACATATCGAGAACGAAACCCTAGAATAAGTAAGAGAATGCAAATAGTTTGGGACTCGAAATAAGAATCACTAGTGGCAATCAAACACAGCTACAAAGAAGTGGTAAGTGGATAAGTCTCAAATGAAAATTATACGACCAAAGTGTTCTTCTAGTCTTCACACATGGGGTAGAAACGCTTACGCTAACAGAAAAGACAGTGAAAGCTCAGAATTGCCCAAAGAAAAATGAAAAGAGCCATGTTAGGCAGCAAATTGACAGATCGTTATCCTCCAAACGATATGATCTACCCAATTGGCATCTTGAAATGGAAATGGGCAGGATACTTTACGTCAGTCAGGGACGAAAGATGGGCAAAGATAAAAGAAATAGAGAGAGATCTCTCTGCCGATGGACAGACGACGTAGAGAAAGATCGCAAAGAAAGGAAACGATTATGGATATATGTCTTCCATATCCAGCAGTAGACGCAAATTGATGAGTGATTATAATAATGATGCAGAGAATTTGGTAATTGTAGGAACATTCGGAGACCACGTCAGAAAAAATGGAGAAAAAGAACATAAATATCGACAATAAAAGCAAGAAGATCCTAAGCTCATAGAAAACCAGAGAATATGTGGGAGAATGGATAAATGAAGACGGTAAAATAAATGACAAAATAAACCAAAGTGTTTGCTAGTTTTGCTAGTTATTCCAATACTAATATATAGGAGCAAATCATCCATAATGACTGAAAACCAATGAAAAATTAAAAGATCTAAAAATAGAACTGATTGGTATAAAATGGAAGCTTATGGTAGTTGGAAAGGATGCATAGGATGTCATTAGAAAAAATACTAAAAAAGGTTCCAGTTAAATGAAAGATGCTTTCTTAAGCTTAAACTTTTTGTTTGATGTTTGTGTATTTGCAGTTGCTTCTGCATTTTTTTTTAGAAGAAAAACAAGTTTTTTTTCTTTTTATTATAAGCCAGTGGTATCATTTGAATGTATGCAGTAAAAGTCATTTTTAAAATGTGTTATTTGAGACAGCACATGCAAGATCTATAAAGGAACTGGTAATGTGTATGTACATTTTACAATAAACAGTTTCTGAAACATCCTTCTTTATAAACGTGTGTTGTGCTTACTTGCCTATCTGCGTGTGTCACGTCTTCATCGTCACCGATCGGACGCACTTCGTCCGTAATCGGCAATACTTTCTTGTATCGTCATTGTGTCTTTTATAACGCAACGATAGGCATGTGGGTTTTCATAGCAGTCTTGATCTCGCGCGTAAGGCGTTTACCTATAAATCGGAGTCGTTCTGGAAGCGCAGGTTGGAATCCTACCGACTGCGATGTTTTTTCAGTGCGAATTAATGTAATTCGCGTTACTGAGTGTTTCCTTTTACTGTTACAATATTATTAGCAACATTAAGATATTTTTACGCCTTTTGTAGATAATTGTGAACACTTTTCAACTGTTATTTGGTCTAGCAAATCTTGCGCTTTCTTTATTAAAGACGTTAAAAACATTTTCTTCTTTTTTATTTATAATTTAATTTAATCTTTGAATTAGAATAAGACAACGTATATAGTGAGCTCAAAAGCTAGTTTAAAATATTTAGAAGGTTTATTTTCTAATCTTGTAGCTGTGAACACGATATTGTAATGTATGTCATGCGATATCCAATATGAAGGACGAAGAAATATATAGAAGGGTGAGAGAGAAAAA
Source organism: Agriotes lineatus (assembly GCA_940337035.1). Taxonomy (NCBI): domain Eukaryota; kingdom Metazoa; phylum Arthropoda; class Insecta; order Coleoptera; family Elateridae; genus Agriotes; species Agriotes lineatus. Next base: position 52,830 of record CALNHX010006241.1, read on the forward strand.
TGCAATCAAATAAACCTCCGAGAATTGTTTATATGTTAGAAGTAAATGTAAAACTAATTAACTGCGGTCGCGTTTCATTCCGCAAATGACCTTTCCAGTTGAAGGGTAGTTAACCCCTATAAATCTTCAGTATCAGGCAAAGACGTTACCACAAAACCCTGTACGTTCTTTCCAGCAGTAAATAATGATAGTTCCTTAATAATAAAGCCCGGGATTTAATTTCAACTTTTGCACGTAAATTTCCGAATTCCGACTTGTGCGAACAGACGTCCGTGGAATTGTACGATCATGAGCTTCGAAAAGCGACGCTACGCGTCCCTGAACTTTAGGGGACAATATAAAATGTAGGTTAAACGTTAAAGTCAATAAATATCGGTAGATTTAGTGCATCACGAAAGTCACGAATTCCATGATTACGACGCTCTTTCCATCTCCAGTACAGTGTTGCTTTTACGAGCATTTTGTGACAATGAAGCGATGCTCAAGTGTGATGTTTTCTTATACTAGAGCATACATAATGATTCAGAATTGTATAAAATAGGTGTGTCGTGTTGATATAAATAATTATTGCCCAAATTAGTTGAAACTGACTCATTTAATGTAATAAAAATTGGAGATTTGTCGTTAAGGTGTGTCAAAGTTCGCTCTCTGAAAACAATTATGGAATTATATAACTGCTAACTCCTCTGCATTTTACTCAAACTCCAACTTTTTGGATAACGTTGCCATATCTTGCATCATCATTATTTTCTGCTTACTTGCTAAAGGAATATTCCAAATATAATTTCCAGTTTCGATATATTTCTTTCAGCTTTATTGCCTCTTGGCTGGTTACATTCGGATCGCAAGATTTGCAATAAGTTTATTATTCGGCCATAAATAAAACGAGCAAAAACGGATTTGGCATTTACTAAAATACACTTTTAAGTTTCCCTGATCCATAGCGACCGAAAACATGACAAAATTTATGTTCGAAGGCAAGTTCTGGTTTAATACGGGCGACCTTAAAAATCTTAGCTGGCATTCCTCCAAAATGGCTTTTGAACATGCACGTCGATTCTCTCGGGGGCTGTGTGCAAGTTCGCTACTATCTCTTCTGCCTCATAGTTAACGTAAAGGCTATAACTTTGATCTTATGCAGTAGCTTCAGATTAGTTTATTTTGTTAAACAGTTGCATTGCATCTAGGAAACCAGAGCTTTTGGATGCGTTTGTAAATTCCAGCTTGGCGGCTTACTAGCATATGATTCCACAAAACTTACCGTGCATTTACATAAGGAAGATAAGAGACTATGCTTGTTTCTTTTTAAAGTTCCTTCTATGTAGTTGAAAATTAATATGGCGATTATTTTCTTACTTACTTAATCACAGCCACTTTAGAGGGTTGGTTAATCCAAGTCTTTCTTAGGTTTTGTGGTTATCATCCTTCCTGTGCTACCCTTTTCTTTAATTTTACCTTCAATAATCAATCTCAACAGAGAATATCTATCGCTTATTATCACTTCTTGTCTATTTAGCTTTCTCAGTACTTTCACGTTTATCACTTAATGCATTCGCGATATGCTCAGCATCCTCCGATAATGGCAATATTCAAACACCTCTAATTTGTAGAACGTTGCCTATTTAAGTGTTTGTTTCAGCACCATACAAGGATGGACTGAAAACCTGTGGTCGAACATTCGCATTCTTGAATCTATGTCTGCAAAAGGGCTTTTTATTATTTAGAACACAATTCCGGCAATTTCAATGCCAGCTCTAATTTCTGTAGTTTACGGTGTGCCATGTTTCTGAGTATTTATATTGGTAGATACAGCAGCGTATCTCGATTTCTTTTAGATATTTATCCTTGGTACCCGGAGTAGCTCAAAATCTTCTGGATATCTACCTTCAAATTTCGGAGTATCTTTATTTGTAGTAGGCAGAAACAGCCTTGCACAGTGGCTATAAATCCCCCGGGAAAGGGTTGGAAGTTCGTATGCAAAGGTGAGCAACATCCGGCGAAGACCTAAGCGTCGTATCTCAGCAGGAGGTTCGCTTGCAGTTGACAAGGGCCGCAGGAATATGACAAGCTCTGACGACGTAATGTTAGAACTCGCTTAAATAACGCGAAGACTGGCAATTAACACGCCTCAGTTTACTGCAGCCGGACGCGGTACTGTCTTAAGAAAAGGTTTGCGGTCGTAAAACTCTCGACAGGGCAAGAGTGGACAGAAAGGAGTCGAAAGCGCAGTTGGCCAACGATAATCTACCTTCGAAGGCACTATGGCTCGTAAGCGCATCCGAAAAATTGGGAACTCCAAACCATTCGTCAGGCGAGCCGGGGGTCGTAAATCTTTCCGCTTGCGCAATGGGACAGTAGTAAATATAAACATAATCGGATTAAGAACCAGGACAGTTTTTTAACGCAATCCACCGGGATTGACCATTAACGTACTAGTTTGAATTCGCGCAGTATATACGTATTTCTTCATTGCATTGTACAGGTTGGAAGTTAATTGAATTTTACTAAATTGGGGTTGATATCCACTACGTATTGTTTCTATATGAGTTGAGTGTAAGCAACAACTAAATGTGCTTTTAAGGCGTGACTCATCAGTGCTTTTATTTGATGATTTTCTGACATTCTTTTTCTTTGGTATAGTGATAAATGGTGATATTATGTGCGTACAATATAGCACTGTACTCTAGCTTTCCCCTATTTTAATCCATACTGGCAGTATCTTTGAGTTATTTACGCTTCTGCTTTGATTACAATACTTCCTTCGTCTTTTAGACGAGGGACGTAAAAATCACTTTCCAAGATTTCTTCAGATCTTCTAGGTGACGAAAAACAGGTTTTCTCAATTCCGTCTGTCTGTCTGTCTGTCTGTTGGCAGTATAGCTCAAAAAGTATTTGTCGGGGCAAGACGATATTTTGCATACATATTATATATCTACCTCACATGAAACCGATACAATTTCATACAAATATATACAGGGTGAGCACCTTAAAAAATAAAATTTTATGTACATTTGCGTTAAGTGGGAAATAGAGTAAAGTAGTAATTAGCACATAGAGCAGGCCTTCCACTTGGCGAAAATAGAACCCGACAAATACAAGACAAGGTCGCAAAAAATTCCAAAAAGTTTCAACAATAACACCGTTCGCTTAAATAGAGCCGCGCGTCGCAGATATATCAGCGATCCTGCATGGCGCAGTTAAATCTATCTGACTATCGACGATTGTATCCGCAGATGATGTAGATAGAATCCTTCCCCGGTATTTTTTAAAATTTGATAATTGATTTAATTTGCATAAGCAAGTGTTAAGATATTGTTAGCTCTATATTCCTTTGATTTTTTGGCCGCGAGCCGCATAAATGTGTAAATCCCATACCTTGAAATAGACGGGAAACGCACATTTGGGTGAGGCATCGATGTATATTGTAGAAACTATTGCACAAAAATATATACATCATGCGTATGATATGTTTAAAAATCTGCATTGGTTTATTGATGTAAAAAAATATAATTAATTTTCTTAAGCCAGCTGAAACACAACGATACGAACAGGACTCCATAGAGTAACAAGAAATTGGTCGGTGAATTTGTTCGCAGTCGCAAGCGCCGCGGTTCAAATCCCTCCGGTAACGGATTTTTTTAATTTGAAAATTTATTTAATTTATTAGAAACGTGAAGATATTTTTACTCCTAACTTAATTTCATTTTTAAAATTATTTAGTGTCGCAATGTCGACGAGGGGAGTTTACTTTTGGCACTGTTTGATTTGCAAGTAGCATTTCACTTTTCGAAAGTTTCTAATTTAATAACTTCATGATGGAACTATTTTTTCCGGTGTCCGTTTGGAAAATTTGGTGTTTTCACTTAACTTCTCATGCAGCAAAGCGCATTTTTTTGGGGTTATTCTAATAGACGCTTAGAAAGTGAATTTATCTCAAAAATCGTCAGTAATAAGTGCAAAATCGATGTAATGGCTCTCTACGCTTCTCTGGTCGATCCAGGGTTTGACAATACCAGTACACCAGGGAGAGAACCCATCTTTTAGCCACATAAAACCGTTTATCGCCCTACCTTCACGTAGTTTGACGTTTTATTGGATTTATTTGAGACCTTTTTAAGTAGTCCTTGATATTTTTAACTATGTCTTCGATAATCTTTCAATCACCTACAAATGCTGATGGTGCCGTCCTTTGTATTTGATATTTGCTAGAGAAAAACCCTGTCACTTGGTAACACCGTATCCATTCTGACATGTCTGCCACTCTTTTAGTCTTCCAACAACCATCGTAGCGAGTGGTGCAGTTCAGAGATTTGTTATGGGACTTCATGCCCCAGTTAACCGCTCCTGCGTTCCCATGAAATTTACTTACTTATTGTAACCATCTGTTGTTTAGAAATTTAACTTGTCCTATTTTAATTTCTAAATGTATGCTGCTATTTTGTATTGATAAAATAGTAAACGAATTAGGCATCCCTGGCATTCATATTGATTTGGCGATTTAGGCGAAATGCTTTTTTTAGTGTAATAAACGGTACCTTATTTATGATTGCGCCGTGAGTTGAAATCGGCGGTCCATTCTATTTAATAGTTTTTGAATACGGGGTGGTACTTCGGGCTTCATACTTCGTCTGGATTGGCACCGAGCGCTCTTAATTAGTCAAATCTTTTTGTGTTTGCGATAAAACCCAGTATGCTATTCGCTCAATAACTCTTTTATGAATGTTTATATAGTAGTAGTTTGGACTTAAATTATTTATCTGAATTTTGGATTCGTTTTGAATGTAGTGAAGCTGGCGTTATTTATATAATAACCATTCGAAGCTCTTTTGTTAAAATTACCGGGCCTGTTTCTCCAGTGCGCGTAAGTTATTGTCTGTTTTATCTTCAAATAAATCTTTTATATAATCTGCCCATCTAAATAATTTTTATTTCAGCAAACTTAGTTGTTGGAAGCTCGTTAAGCTTGTCATCTTTCGCTTTTATTTTATTATATCTAGGGAGGTTTTTTCTTTTTTCCAGGCTGTGTTTTTTCTTTATCCAGCTCTGTGTTTTTTAAATGTTTCCCTGCAAGAAAATAGCTGTGACATTCGTATACAGTTTCACTTACTATCTCTGTCTTTAAATCGTAACTGGAAATTGTAATTAACTCTTGCTGCATGTTTGCATCTTTAAGTTAATTGACGTCTGTGTTGTTTGTCTTCCTTTTTATAAGTTTTCTAGTTTGAAGTTTATTGTAGGTACGATGTGGTTGTGTTCGTCGAAAAGGTCACCTCTTGGATATATTTTGGCCGACTTTCTTGAGTTTTTAAATATTTTCTTAATATGAGTGAACAACTAGTTCATGTTTGCTCTCTGCAGGAGACTTCCATAAATAAAACTTTATGTTTAGATAATTGAAGAGAGTATATGTTAGGTACAAGTTACAACATACTTTTCTTTTTGGACAAACCTCAACGGGTTGGTTATCTCGTTCATTTCATTCACCGAGTCCCAATTTCCCTACTCACGAGTCTAGCTCGCCTTGTACATTTGATAATTGATATTAATACCCCCCAAAATAATTGTAACTTCGTGTGTCTTTGTTGATTGAAGAAGGGAAACCAATTTTGTCTGAAGTTGGTTATACTTGAATAATGTTAAAAGAAGCACTATCTATTTATTTATTTATTTTATTTATTTATTTATTTATATCGCACTCAGCCAACAGCCGTTAGGCCAATTATAGGCGTCGCTGTGCATTTATGGGGACTTCCAACCCCACTAACGACTGCCATGGTGTTGTTATGACCGCCGGGACCAACTATTTCCGTGACAGCCGTATCACGAGGCGACAAGAGATGCAGCCGTGGGACTCCCATCCAAGTTCTGACCAGAAAGAGCGTTGCTTAACTCTGCTGATCGAACGTGGACGCTTGTTCAAGCTACACCACCCGGGACCTGATCTGATATCTTATATGCTTTTTATTGATTTTTAAATTTAACAATGGTAGTTGTAGTGACCAACATATCAGTTGTGTCTTTTAATAATAATATTTTAATAATTTTCCTGCTCCAGATTTTCGATATGAGAATGGATTATTATATGTCATTTTAAATTTGCAGATCTGCTCGGCTCAGGAATTGCTCGAAATATTTGTAGCTAACTTATTTTGTAGCTTATTCCATTTTTGATGCCATTCAGCAAAATCAATTTCGAAATCTTGAGAACCTTTCCGATACGTCGCCGACTTGCCATATAATCCACTTCTGCGAAAAGTTCATCAGTTAACAATTGGCACGGAAAAAATAGGGGCAGCGATGTGCGATAATCGTTCACTGATGCGGACGGCTATTCACAAAGCCAGCTTTTTCCTAGATTCTTCTCGAATACGTAGCTGTATTTCTGAAATAAAATTACGAGTAACTCGAGTTTAAAATTGACACTGCAGGAACTTTGAACTATCAACCTACGCATACCTGCAGCGGTTAACGAGATTGTCTCGCTAAAGAAATCGGCTCAAATTCCCGCTAAATTCGTATGCGTCGCATTTTACTTGTTTCGCAACATAATCCGGATTAATTCCATTTTAACCTTCACAAAAAAGTTCTCAAGTTCCATAAATTATAACTTTTATAATTACTCCATGCTGTGTTTTAATGAAACCGTTGTCGTTGGAAACATCTCAGAGCTCAAAGCTCACAATGCTGCCTGTTGTTCGCATTTCCACTAAGTGTCTCTTTGCTAAATTACATGAGTTATATTTTGCACTTTCGATTTGTTTATCTATGTCATATCGGGTGACACAGAAACAAAGCATCGTAAATAACTGGGGAGATAAATTCACGTGTTTTTTCTTCTAAGTGACAATCTTACAATCAGTACTAAAATTTGCCGGCTATCCATTTTGAATATGCAAATGTGTTACATAGGATGAGGCATTGATAAATAGTTGGCATATACTAGAAGGAAATAGTACATATACGCAAAGTAATATAATTTTAGTCAACAGTCACTCTCCAATTCTATGCGCTTAACAGAGCATTGATAAAGTAACTTGAACCCTTTGGCAAAACAAAATGTACAAACGAGATCTCTACAGCATCTATTAAATAAATCTTCGTCTATTAAGATCTTCTTGAGTTGTGGGAATCCATGATAATACATATGAAGGGGCCAAGTCAGGAGAATACGGTGGATGGTCGATGATTTGAAAGCCGATTTCATTGAGTTTCTGTACAGGGCAACAAATAATTTGTGAGCAGGTGCGTTATCTTACAAAAATAACACCGCACGTCGTGTTTCCACAATTCTGGCTCGAAGTTTTGTTGACAACGAACGGTAGTATGCTCCCGTGATCGAGTTTCCTTGCTGTAGGTAGTCTGTGAAAATTATTGAAAATCTTAGAAATTCGAAACGAGCACTTTTTCGGCAGATTTCAGCATACGAAATTTTTGGGCCGACGAGAACGGCATATTTCCACTCTTGGGACATTTATTTTCTCTGTGGGCCATAATAATGGACTCACATTTCGTCCATTGTAACAGTGTGGTTCAATAAGTTCAATTTTCCTGCAGATTAATCTGGATGTTGTCACTCTCATTCACTTTTGATCAACATTTAGGCATTGGGGTATCCATATTGCTGATAATTTCCTCATTCCGAATTCTTTATAAATTATATGAAAAACACGTTCTTATGAGATGTTCAAAGTTCTAATCTTCGGTTTAGACCAATTCGTCGATTTTTCAGAATTAAATCATGAACAACATCGATGTTTTCTGTTGGTGCTTAGGAAATCGGCCTTCCAGCCCTGTGCTCTTCTTCAACATTTCTTCCACCCCGGTTAAACACTGCAACTCAGATTTTTATGATGGTATAGGAAGGATACTGATCTAATGTTAATAGTCATCATAAATGTCCTTATCAGATAAGCTCTTTAAAAACAGGTACTTATTTTTTGAACGGTACCCGATTTTCTGGAAAAGCAAATCACAATCCGAAAACTCCTGCACCTTTTGATTTTACACTTCAATTTGTAAAAGTCTGTACTTAAACACTTTCCTACAATGCTAACTTTATCCTGCTACACATATCAAAGTAATGTGTTTTATTGTACTTGTAAGATCGATGTGTTTTTCTAACCACCAATATGAAAGGCTGTTCCATTGTTAGATTCGTAGTATGAATTTGGTCTATTTTATAAATGATTTTCTCGTTTAAATGCAATGAATGGCATATACATGAGGCCAATATGTGGCTTCATTTTGTATTCCGTAGAAACATTTGTAATTCCTATTGTGTCCATACCAGCAGAGGAATTGGAGCGTTTGTATTCTCGGCGAAGATGCACTCTGTCAGTAACAAGGCATATGTATTCGCTCCAAACTAATAAAGTACTTCTCGGGAATTCGTTGTGAAATACTCACAACCTAAATACAATGTAAATTTAATTACAAGTTCAAATAGAGCCTGGCATGGAGACGCGGGTAGTGTTTCAAGCAATATCTTTAGAACACATACCCTTAGTTAATAGCTGCTACTTGAATAGGCCCTGAGCAGAATTATACAACTAGAAATAGCTTTCTCTTGCATAATTACAGGACGCCGCCATTCTACGGAGATCCGTCATTGTCATGTCACCCTGACACCTTGTAATTACTTGTCGAATAAGTCGACGAAATGCAGAAGTCTCCAGAATTTACGCGTGCAGATGGAGCTATCGCGACCGCTCCGCCGAATGCTTAAATGCTGTTAGGAAAGTTGTAAATTTCCGACTATGTTCAGAAATTAGTTGTGGTTGACGAGAAACAACGTGGATGTGGGAGCCTAGATTAAGGAGCCGGTCTTCGGGTCTTTGCAGGATTCTGGCCGAAAGCTCCGGGGATTCCGGGTGTTTCACGGAGTTGCATCGTAAAAACGCAGAATTATGGACAGCTTAATTTACAGGTACACTGTCAGGTGAAATGTCTTAACGTGATTTTCGCGCAGTGGCGTATGAAAAACTAATATTCTTAAGGCGAATTTGAGCTTTCTCGAGATAAAATAATGACATCTAAATTAACGTGAAATTTAAATATTAAAGTACAAGTTCAGAATTTTTGCAAAGATGCATTGAGTATTGCAGATTGCAGTAATTGCAACAGTCGGGATAGTAGTATATTACATAACAAGTCAACGCTTTGCAGGGCGAGGCAGTTGTTTGAAGTACGAGGCCATTAGGCCAAGTATTTTAAGCTTTCGAGTACAGTAAGAACACTTTTTTGACGCGGTATGCGTACTATTTTTCCTGAAACCATTCAAATTTCAGTAAAAAATCAGTAATCACAAATTATTCAAAATGTAATTTTTTTTATACGAATCATGTTGGCGGACTAATAATTTAGCCTATATTAATATTACTGTTAAAGAGCTTATTTAATTTTATAGTTATTTATTTGAGCCAAATAATAGGTGTGCGATAAATTGCATTTTTCAGCGCGAGGTTTTCATTTTTGAAGAACGACGCGAAGCGAAATGCTTTAATAAAACCGAGCGTAGTAATATTTATTTATGTATTAACGCCATAATTAATAGATGATAGCACGAGGGAATGTTTAAAGCGCGACACGAAGCGGAGCAGATTGTTGATGTTGCTATACTACATTCTTCGTGCTTGTTATATTGCTTAGCAACTTTATAAGCCCTAGGGCAAAAGAAGCCATTTTACGCCCGGTATCGAGGGCCAATAAACAAGATTATGGTTCCAAAATGAAATAGAATGCTTAACGCACGAGTATTGTATTAACTTCTTTGGCCGCCATATTTTATTTATATATGTATATAGACAGTATTTACACGTCTTGTATTAATTACAACCTGACATCGCCGCGGCATGGTGAAAATAAGGTGACTGATTTGCTCTTGGGGTATTAACGCACATTTTCAAATTCGGGGCGAGTATATATGGCATCCATGATGGGATTAAGCTATGATTGGTTCCTGAAACTACTTCTGGACTACTCGAGCAGTGAACGGGGCCGTTGTCATGTATATAGACAAAATGTTGTCCCTCCTGTTGAGCCAATTGTTGCACTACTGTCTGGAGAATATTCGTAATGTATTGATTTACGTCAAGAAACCCTTTGGTAAAAACGAGCTCCGTTTTACATTCAGCCGAAATTCCACGCCATACCATAATTGTTCCACCTCTGTATCCATGGACTCCCTGAGCATACTTAACACGTTCATTATCACCACGTTGTTGCCACTGTTGTTCTACTATCAGGCCGAACTCCAAAGCATGATTCGTCAGAAAAAAAAATTTGAGCAGTGTATCTACCTTTCATTATCCAATACTTCTAGCGCTTCTTCTTGAATCTTTTTTTTGTCTGTTCAGCAAAGCTTCTACCACTTGCAGAGTGCGTGCGGTTGTGGGACGATCATCATCAATTATTATCGGCACGAATCTTCCATTTTCCCTCAATAGTCGATCGAAACGTATAATTAGTAATTACATTTATCCTTGTATATTCTTTGTGGATAACGTTCTTCGTACAATCTGGCAGCAGCATTTGTGAAATTTTAGCATTCACCCAATACTAATTACATATTTGCATGAAGCGGTAGTACTACGTACTAAATTTTCTGGGAGTTCACAGTATTGCCGAATATATTTTAAAGCAAATTATACACGAATTGACCATTTTTGTATTCGAAAATATTGAACTTAACAGTATCAGCCATTGATTAGACTTGTGAAAATCAATAACTGTATAAGTGTACTTCATAGGTAGCAACGTAAGCAAACAAAATAAAGAATAGAACTTTTAAGCTTTATACCTTGAAAAATAGATGACGTATATTTTTGAAATTATTGTTTTCTTATTCACCAAGTGTAACCCAAAAACGCACCAGCGAACATATCCGTAAGTTTTTCAGCACTTTGCACAGATGTAAATAGGGAAAAACTTCAATATTTATTCAACAATATTTGATGCTGAAATAGGGAAAAATAAAAAGTAGAGACACTGCTTTGTTACGAACAAACAAAAGAAGAAGCAGCACAATTCAAGAAAATGTGCATCTAAAGGCACAACTTATATTAGAACATCTCTCAGGAATGAAAAGAGATTGTCCAGATAATAGCAGAAATATTAAAAATTGACGTGCCAATTTCTCTTGAAACAGACAAAGGCTTTAGGAAGGTTTCCAAAAGATTGGAGGGTGGAGTCACTGTAAAATTAGCAAAAAGAAAGGCCTACAAATTGCTGTATTAATTGGAGGGGAATAGAATATATTAACAGTACTAGATGTAGAATTGTGAAGAGAACTAGATCAAACTAATTATAACTGAATCACATAACAATTCTAAGGATAATAATGGAATAAATGTTGAAATATAAATTACTCCTGTGCTGAACTTTCATCAATTTTTAAAAAGCTATAGGTAGCTTACACATACGGAATATAAATGGTACTTAGAAACAAAAAATTATCAATTTAATCAGGGAATACTAAAACGATTTTATGAACGTAGAATTGCTTAGAAAGGAAGTACCAAGTGCTTTCCAAATTATGTTCTGCTTTCTTTACTTTGCAATAGTGCTCGGTGGTGTTTAGAAGGAGATTGTGAGAAGACAGCAGAGGGAAATAAGATGACATTTTCGAGGATTAAAAACATTACAGTAACATTACTAGTAACATCCAAGAAAGTTGGTTTAGAAAAAAACATCGAAAAGACCAAGTGCGAGTAATATGGAAGAAAATAATAAAATGTAAACGAATGCACGTATTTAAAAAGTATAATTTTAGCGAATTACCTATTCAAAGACGCTACTGGAAGGCACGTATGATGATAATCGTGCTTTTTGTTTCGAAACATAATTTCACAGATAACGTAATAAATAAAAAACAAAATTATTGTGATCATGGCACTAGTGATTTCTGCCTGTAAAAAGAATAAGCTCAGTTTTTCAAAATTTTGAAGAAATTTCCATATCATGTAATACATCATTAAGATAATCTCTGAAACTTCTTTGTGGCGTGAATCTATAATTCATATTCTTTTTTGGGTATTTCGCCACTCTGCAAATTAAAATTATTAAATAACGTATTAAATAACGAACGTTTCGAGGGACAATCTGCCCTCGTTGTCAACGAATAACAATTAAAAAGGAACAAGAAAACTTAGCTTTTTCACGGAGATTGAAAACCACCAACCTCCAATGAATTGCTTGACATTGACGTTTGTTGATTGTCTAAACCTACTTGATCTGATCTTTAAGAATCGATAGCCAACTAGTGTCTTAAAAATATTGAGAAAGACGACACGCATTCTTCTTCGTTAAGTAAAATATATGCCGTCTCCTTAATTTTACGTTTAGTTGACATTGATTCTTTAGACAAGATCTTTGTGTTATTCCAGTGTACTTTATGATTATTATCCCAAGCATGTTCTGCCAGCTTAGACTTATTGAATTGATAGGTTTTCATCATATTTTTATGTTCTTTAACTCTAACTGCTAAAGGTCTGGATGTTTCACCGATATAGTATTTCCCGCATTCACAGGGGATACTATATATACAATTTTTTGAATGTTGTTCTTCGTTGAACGGTTTAGTTTTTGTAAGAACTGACCGTAAGGTATTCATCGTTATTCAATGTTAGGACGGTATTCAAAACGATGAATACCTTACGGTCAGTTCTTACAAAAACTAAACCGTTCAACGAAGAACAACATTCAAAGAATAATTGTATATATAGTATCCCCTGTGAATGCAGGAAATACTATATCGGTGAAACATCTAGACCTTTAGCAGTTAGAGTTAAAGAACATAAAAATATGATGAAAACCTATCAATTCAATAAGTCTAAGCTGGCAGAACATGCTTGGGATAATAATCATAAAGTACACTGGAATAACACAAAGATCTTGTCTAAAGAATCAATGTCAACTAAACGTAAAATTAAGGAGACGGCATATATTTTACTTAACGAAGAAGAATGCGTGTCGTCTTTCTCAATATTTTTAGACGCTAGTTGGCTATCGATTCTTAAAGATCAGATCAAGTAGGTTTAGACAATCAACAAACGTCAATGTCAAGCAATTCATTGGAGGTTGGTGGTTTTCAATCTCCGTGAAAAAGCTAAGTTTTCTTGTTCCTTTTTAATTGTTATTCGTTGACAACGAGGGCAGATTGTCCCTCGAAACGTTCGTTATTTAATACATTATTTGATAATTTTAATTTGCAGAGTGGCGAAATACCCAAAAAAGAATATGAATAATACATCATTGCATTCAGAAAAAAAATCCTCTCTTGAAAGGGCCAAAAAATTGCACGATACCAATTTAAAATTTTGAGGTTAGGTTAGATTGCTAAAGATTTGCGCAAATAAAATTGGTTTTATTAAGTGCCAATAAATGTATTTAAATTACCATACAAATTAGTTCAAATCGCATCTCAATCATCTTCAGTAACAAAAAAGTTACGGCATATAAAAGAAATTAGGAGATTTTGTTTTTTTAGACAAGTGGGCCGTGACAAGTAAAATTTGAAGATGGATTCTTAATGAGCTCTCAAAGCTGCACCTTTTTGCTAATTTAACCATCTCTCTGTCTCTTCAAATACAAAAGTTACCCATGTTGTCCCTACGAAATTCGGGCACCCTGTATAAGCATTGAATTTCTCATCAGTCATCAGGGAAATACCAAATTATTATTATTATTTAATAAATAGCTTCGAAATTTTATAAACATTTTACGTATACAAACATATTTCGCTTGTTGCTTCACTCACACATGGATAAATAAAGGAAGTGAGTAAATTAACAGAATTAGTTTATATTTCAAACGTATGTATACAGATACAGAATTGTCAAACAACCACACGATACAATCACGCAATTGTCGACGAAGTGAGAGACCGAGCTAACGTCACAAATCCTTTTCATGCTGTGTTAACCCTTAAGGAGTTTATTACCTTCTTGTTTTCCCAGACAATGAACAGTCCCGGATTTCGCAATTCTTCGGAGGATTACAATATCAGCGACCGGTCGCAATGTCGTTGCTGTAAACCGTTTACAAGTTTATATCTTGTAACACAAACATTATTAAACTTTAGATTTGAGATTGTAATCTTAGAAAACTAGCAGTATGAAAAATACGTTTTAAGAGAAACAGAAGAAAAAGAAAATAAACCTAGAGGATTGTTTACAAAACTAATTTCCTTGGTACCATTGCGATCATCCAAAGGTGCACGCAAATTTTTCTTTTTGTAATTTTGCCTTTTAATCATAGGCTTCCCAAACTGTTTGAAATGTCACTGTCATCACTTTATTTTTAAATGATTTGAAAAAAAAAGAAACGTCACTGACAATAGCCAGTTGCGATGATCGCAATTTTACTTGGTTTAATTTTATTATGTAACTTTGGATGGAGGGGGGGGGGGTGATGCTTATCCTGTTAAATAAATATTGTCCAAACTGTTATTGTATCTGGAATGTTTAACGATTTCTTGAACATTTTTTTGTATCTTGGCATGGAATATTAGCATAGTCGTTAACTTACTTTTCCATTACTGTAGACGTCAAGGCAGGACTAGCAATGCCGATATAAGAGCGAAATATATTTTTATATTAACAAGATAGAGCAATAGAGAAATTATATTATCAAAAATAATAAGAGATTATAGACTTTCAGAGAAGTGTCACATATACCCATAACATCCATAGGCACGCCAAAAAAACATTGAAAACATAAAACTGTAGTAAAATTTGTATAGTAGATAAAAATTCAATTAGAAAATTGATATTAAAAAAGACAAGAACATCTTTAATTTATCGGATTATCATTATTATGTGTTGTTACGGTATTAAAAGAACTTTACGACACCCACCCAAGGTGAGCATCGCACCACGGAATCAGTCCTGAAAAACTGGCACACTTGCCCTGAAATCGGTTCGAGATAGGCTAAAAGGGCCACGGCTGGGACGCTCAGGGAGTCGGGCGTGAGTCACACGGTACGTTCTGGGCAAGCGTGTGGTGGCATAATATATACAGGGAATGTCGAAATCATGAGGGCGCCACCAAGCCTGTCTTAACCCGGCTAACCGGGCCTGGACGGTTAGACGGGAGCGAAGCATGCAAAATACTCCGCCAATAGGATTACTCAAGAGTTGCAAGGTCAAATAAAAATTTCGGGATTGCCTTATACAAGGATTGTAATTAGGTGTCAATCCGACCGCGACTACGCAGCTGTCTCACCCACCTGCACGCTCAAAGCTCCCTCGTTCCGTCGTACAAGAATCAGTACAATGAAGGGGGCGTCTATCTGTAACAGAACATGCACAAGTCGAAACAAAACAATAAATCCATTATCTAACCAATCATGTATTGAACTTCGGGTTACAATGGGGCGGCAGAGTGCGTCGCCCTATATCTATACTTAGACTATAATTAAGGGCACCAGCTGGCACGCGCGCTCTAAACTTAGCGACAGATGTTGAACAGTAGTGAACAGTAATGAACAGTAATGAGTAGTAATGAGTACAAATATGCTGGCGCGTCGTCTTATGCAGCGGACAGCGAAGATTGAATTAGCACTCGCGATATGGACAGTCTGCAATTCTGAAGGAATGCACCAATATGCGGGCGCGACGCCTTATGCCGCGGACAGCGAAGATTAAATTAGCACTCGCGATATGGACAGTCTGCAATTCTGAAGGAATGCACCAATATGCTGGCGCGACGCCTTATGCAGCGGACAGCGAAGATTAAATTAGCACTCGCGATATGGACAGTCTGCAATTCTGAAGGAATGCACCATTATGATGGCGCGACGCCTTATGCAGCGGACAGCGAAGATTAAATTAGCACTCGCGATCACAGCGGTAATCAGGTTAAAGACACATACCTTAATGCGTAGGCGGCGAGGGAGCCTGGTACAGTTGAGTTGCGACAGGCTGCAGTCGTAGGTGGCAGATACCTTCGATGTTACAACGGCTGTAGGGATGAGTGCACAACCGCCTTAATGGCGACGTGAGACGCGTCCAGGACGCGTACAACGTGTTAAGTCATTTTGCTATTTCAGATGCTTAATTGCATTTCACGCCGTTAGTTAGGTCATTTTGGTATTTTGAATAGCCGCCTAAGCTTAGAGCAGCGCGCCCGTATGCTAAGCCCTTTTAGCTCTTTATTTGGCTCCATCGCCTAATTCCAGAATCACGATTTCGCACATAGTTAGCCTAAAAAGCAGTATTTGTCGTCGGTTGGAGCTCTCCTCTGATGGCGTTTTTCTGAATTCTGAATAGCACGCTGTGGCGGCGTGATACCAGCGTGGCCCGCATTGGTTTGTTTCATTTAGCACGCGGTGGCGGCGTGATACCAGCGTGGCCCGGATTGGTTGGTTTCATTTCATCGCCTTGCGATTCGTTGTGGTTTAGTCACGTGGGGGACGCGGCCAAGGTGACCTTTTGCCAACGCTTCCCTCGGGCATTCAGCCGAGAGCCGTCGTTAAAACAAGAGGTCGGATAGTGTATGTGAGTTCGTGCGGCGCTCCCGCCATTATGGCGGGGGCGTCAGTCGTTTTCCCGTCGGGTGCTGCTTCAGCAGTTACGTTGCGGGCGTTTTCGCCTTGGAGGAGTCTTCCAGAGCCCGTGGCAGAGAGCGCTTGTGTGTGGTGGTGGTGATTCGAATTTTGTCGAGTGATCTTCGGCGTAACGTGGGTGTTTTGGAGCCCAGTTCCTGCTACTATTAGTGAGGGGTCGTGCCCCCTTCATCTCGACCTACGAGGTTTTGGTTCAGCAGAACGAGTGAGGCCCCCATCATTTTCGTCGTCCCGTTGTACGCGTTTTGACGCGTCTCCCGTCGCCATTGAGGCGGTTATGCATTCACCCCCTTTCGCCGTTGTAACACCGAAGGTACCTACCACCTACGATTGCAGCTCGTCGCAACTCAGCTGTACCAGGCTCCCTCGCCGCCCACGCATTAAGGTATGTGCCTTTAACCTGATTACCGCTGTGAACGCGAGTGTTACTCATTACTACTCATTACTACGCTAGTGTATTCATTCAGACTGCAGACAGTTCAGGCCGTGAAGGCCAATGTAAATCGTCGCTGCCCTTGCATAAGGCAATGTGTATCTTTGTACCTATTCATTACTACGCTAGTGTATTCATTCAGACTGCAGACAGTTCAGGCCGTGAAGGCTAATGTAAATCGTCGCTGCCCTTGCATAAGGCAATGTGTATCTTTGTACCTATTATTGCTGTTCACTAATGTTCAACATCTGTCGTTAAGCTTAGAGCGCGCGTGCCAGCTGGTGCCCTTAATTATAGAGTAAGGTTAGATACAGGGCGACGCATTCTGCTACCCCATTGTAACTCGAAGTGAAATATATGATTGGTTAGTTAAGGGAACTATTGTTTGTTTCGGTTTGTGCATGTTCTGTTACAGATAGACGCCCCTTTATTGTACGAATTATTGTACGACGGAACGAGGAAGCTGTGAGCGTGCAGGTGAGTGGGACAGCTGCGTAGTCGTGGTCGGATGGACACCTAATCACAATCCTTGCTTAAGGCAATCCCGAAGTTGTTGTTTGACCTTGCAACTCTTGCATAATCTTATGGGCGGAGTATTTTTGCATGCTTCGCTCCCGTCTAACCGTCCAGGCCCGGTTAGCCGGGTTAAGACAGGCTTGGTGGCGCCCTCATAATTTCGACATACCCTGTATATATTATGCCACAACGCGCTTGCCCAGAACGTATCGTGTGACTCACGCCCGACTCCCTGAGCGTTCCAGCCGTGGCCTATTAGCCTATTTCGAACCGATTTCAGGGCAAGTGTGTCAGGTTCTCAGGACTGATTCCGTGGTGCGATGCTCACCTTGGGTGGGTGTCGTAAAGTCCTTTTAATACCGTAACAAACGGGACGACGAAAAATGGGCCACTTTCGTTCTGCGGAACAGATCCTCGTAGGTCGAGATGAAGGGGGCACGACCCCTTACTTACGGAAGCAGGAACTGGGCTCCAAACACCCACGCTACGCCGAAGACAATTCGAAAAACTCCGACTCACAACCACCACACGAGCGTTCTTTGCAACGGGCTGCGGACAACTGCCCAGAGGGAAGCGTTGGCAAAGGTCACCTTGGTCGCGTCCCCACGTGACTAAACCTTGGCAGCCAATCGCGGGGCGATAAAACGAAACAAGTTAATGCCGGCACCATTGGCATCACGCCTCGACGGCGTGCTTTCTAGGAGATTCGGAATTCGGAAAAACGCCATCAGAGGGGAGCTCCAACCGACGAAAAATACTGCTTTTGGAGCTAAATATGTGCGACATCGTGATTCTAGAATTAGGCGATGGAGCCAAATAAAGAACTAAAAGGGCTTAGCATACGGGCACGCTGCCCTAAAGCCTAGGTGGCTATTTAAAATACCAAAATGACCTAACAGTGTTTTACATCGAATGGGAGAAGATTGGTTATGCCAAACTCCTACAATTTCCACACTTTTTTGGCGAATACAATGAATTGCTTTATTATTATTGGTTTTTTCCTGGCTTAGTGCGGTATTATCAGTTGTTGTCATCGGCTAAGCTAAAGCGCAACAAATTATTTCAAGTTTAAAAACTTATACACAGTATGACAAGTGTCGACAAAACTTCCATTGCTGTCTGATCACATAAACAAGGCCAGCATATTTCGACAACTTGTCTTGGACTAATTAGGTAGATCAGCCTATGTATTTTATTGTCCAAGATGGTACCTGGTGCCTGGATATATCATAGTTATGTCATTAAGCATTGTTCTATCTGAACAGAGCGGTTCTCGTTCTCTATAACTTTCAGGAGTGTATTGCTCTTACTGTGTTCTTAGCCTTCAACTTAGTTCTAAAGATAGTATTCACACGATTTATGTACATTTTCTAGATCTTGAATTCCATGTACATCAAATGTGACACTTTGTGTTGGATTACCCTGTTGCACTGAAAGGAAAATCTCTGGTCACTTGCATCGACTGTATGGGCGAGGGACTTCAGAGCTATGTAAAGCCAAAGGGAAGTTCAAGCGTCTCCCTAGAACAGGGGTGGCGAACCTTTATTCATCTACGTGCCATTTTTTCTAAAGAAATGTTTAATGAGGCCATGACGTGCCATCAAACAATCTTGACTTAGTCATAAATGCAGAAAATATAAAACTAAATACTATCGATTTAACACTTTTTATTTGCAACCAAAAATATATATTTTGTACAGCAATAGTAACAAAAGATAACAAAAGCCAGCTTCTTCAGACAGCTAAATGTGTCTGGAATTAAATTCTACGTTTTCATAATTTTGATATTGGCATTTTTACTCATATTACCTGACACAGATAGTCTTTCTATTTCATTTAATTCCAACTCTTTCCTTGTTTCGATACATTTTTGAATCCATATTGAACTAGACTGGAAAACAATCAGCTGCATTTCAGTTTCTCCAATTTCCAACCAATCAAATTTGGCTAAGTTCAGTTTAACAAGTGAAGTCACATCAGGATACATAATAAACTTCAGTGTTTCCGATAATTCTTTGAACTGAGAAAATCTCGATGACAATTCTTCGATTGAAGAATTAATTACCGAAATAAACTCTTCAGTGACTTTTGCTTGGTCTGGTTTTTCGTGTAAATCCAAATCTCTGGTGATTTTTTTTCAAGTTTGGGAAAAACTTGCAGTTTAGCCTCGAAAGCACAAATGAGATTTATCATAACACAATAATTGTTTTATTTGCGCCTTGAAGCTTCATGTTCAACTCATTGTTAAATATAAATTGTACCTAAATTCCTTAACTAATGCCGTGCCCAAATTATTTTGTCACGTGCCATCAGTGGCACGCGTGCCATTGATTCGCCACCCCTGCCGTAGAAGATATCTTTTTGTATTTTGATGAAATCAGGTGCACCAGTGCTATCTATAGAGTTGGTGATGAGTTAATTGAGTCGACCATTTAGGCATTAGGTCCTGGAGCGATAGTCTGTGTTGATAATACAGAGCGGAACCGTATTCAGGTTTCTCTGTTTGTGCGTTGCTTGTTCAAGCATAGCTGAATGGACCAGGAACTGCTCCTTACATTCTTGATAGATTTTTTTTTTGTGTATCCATTCTATTCGGGAGCAGTACTATTATTTTCTTCTCTGTGTTTGTAGATCTTCTTGACAAACCAATATGTTAACAATTTGAAGAGGCAAACAATGGGACATGAGAGATATGAGAGTGTCATTTATTGATCTCAGCTGTTTCATACTTCTATTCTCATCATGTATCCATGGAGCTCTAGCTTTGTGAGCTGTGGGGACGGACCATATTGATTCCCATATCTCTTTAATCTGGCGTTGCGATGGAGGTTTCTCGATATGGAACATTTTCTTGGAAGGCTCCCTAAGGTTGGACTCCATACATCGCCTGAGCCGCCTAGCAACTGCGCTTCTGTTTGAGTGTATCGGTTGCCTCAGTAATATTCTGGCTAGCATGTATTTTGATGATCTTAATGTGTTTGAACTTCCTACTATTCTGTGCTTGCCGATACACTCAATCAGCTGGCCGATATGTATGTACTCTGGAAACTTGCTGAATGTCATGAGTCACGACCATTCATTCTAGTAGCAGCAATAACTGCCACATATAATAATAATAATAATAATAATAGTCTTTATTTCACTTTAAATAATAACCAAAATTTACATTTGTAATATAACCAATAATAGATAATTAACTTGTTATCCAGTTAAAGTGAAAATCACAAGGCGGAGTTCAGATGCCAAGTACAAATACAAGACCCTGATCTTCCACTCAAACCTTGACACAAGTAAATCATAAAATAAATAAAATTTATATAAAAGTGCAAAAAAAAATTAAAAAAAATAATATTTGCGCTGTACGTACAAAGAGGTTACAAATCAAATAAATCAAGTGATGACGCTTCCTCAAGCCGTCGCAGAAAAGAAAAGAACTCACTCAAAACAAGGATCACTGCTGCTCTTGTTGCTTTATAAGATTTTGAAACATATGTTTTTTGAAATTCGATATTGTACATGTTTTTATCTCAGTAGGAATGGCATTATAAAGTTTTGATATGTTATAGCGGAAAGATCTTTTAAAAAGGGCTGTTTTATGAAGAGGCGGCGTTATTATTAGGTTTAAATTGCGCAATTTTAGATCATGGACATCAGTTCGAAAGGATATTTTGTGAAACAGATGACAAGGTTCCTTAGTATAAATAATTTTGTGATAGTGACAAGCTATTTGTAATTTTAACCTATTATTCATGTTTAACCATTTCAGTTCTATTAATTTATGGGATATACGGTCATATTTACGAATACCGAAGACATAACGTAAGCAAGAGTTTTGAACGCGTTGAATTTGTTTCAAAGCATCGTGATCAAGGCAAGGGCCATACACAGCAGAACAATAAGAAAAATGTGACAAGACCAACGATTCACACAGCATAGCTTTGGTTTTAGTTGTTAAACAGTGTCTGTGAGGATAAAGTAGTTTTAAACTCATATAAGACTTGCGTATGTTATTATTGATATGATGACGAAATCTTAGAGTAGAGTCAAATAAGACACCCAGATTTTTTGCACAGTCTACAACAGGTATATCGACGCCATTCATAGAGAACCTCGCAGTATCTTTGAGGTTATTCACCTCTTTTGTACTGCCAAAAAGTATAATATTTGATTTAGATGGATTAATAACTAATGAGTGTTTGTTGGCAATATCAGATAACCTTTGCAGATCTGCATTAATGTCGTCAACGGCCTGTATAGACTGCGCAGGTAAAAATGAATGATATAGTTGCGTATCGTCAGCATACATTTGTACCTTGCAAGTTTTTAATTGCTTATGCAAAGTGCATGTATAGATTGTGAATAGCAGGGGCCCTAGAATAGAGCCCTGTGGAACCCCACTTACAGCAGCTCTACAGGCAGATGTGGAATCAATGAGGCGAACCATCTGTGTTCTACCTTTCAAGTAACTGGACATTAATTCAACTGCATGATCACCGAAGCCAATAAATTGTAGAACGGATAATAATGTTGAATGGGAAATAGTGTCAAATGCTTTACTGAAGTCTAGTAGAGCTAGCACACTTATTTTGCCAGAATCACTTGCTCCTAATATTTCGTCCGTGACGTTTAATAAAGCTGTAGAGCAGCTATGTCCCGGCCTAAACCCTGCTTGCGTATCAGGGAGGATCTTATTAATATTTAGATGTGTTCTTATTTGTGAATTTATAATTTTTTCTAAAACCTTTGATAGGGTAGGCAAGATACTTATGGGACGTAAGTCACTGTAAGACGTAGGATTACTGTTTTTTGGTATAGGTGTAACAATTGCGTTCTTCCATACACTCGGATATTTGCACTCAGTGATACAGACGTTTATTATATGGGTAATATACGGAAGAATGAGAGGACAGCATAGTTTTAACATTTTTGCATTGATTTGATCGTAACCACTAGAATTTGACTTTATTTCCTTCAAAACATTGGACACCATGTCTATGCCGACTGTGTGAAATGATAACTCCGACACTGCATTATCTGTTTTGGAGTTTCTATATTCAGACATGAGGTTTATATCATCTACAGGATCAGGAATGCTATCTAGGAAGAAGTTATTGATTGCATCCGCATTTTGCAACATGGGGGGCAACTCCCTAGACTTCTTGTCTTTAGTTACATTAAGCTATGATATGTGTCCTTCCACATGTTCAGGTGGGCTACCACAGCCAGTCTCTTGGTGCTATTCTGTGTGGCTGTCATTTCATCCGGTCCATTCCAGCAAAGTCTGTCCGGGTTTAGGAGAAAACAATTCTAATTTCTTCCATTAAGTTATCACCTTGACGCAGATTTGGTTCAGGCATCTCATCCAACATTGGTGCTTGTTCTATATACTCGTCAGGTGGGGGTATTCGCGAATGGCTCATTATTACTATTATTATTATGAAAAGTGAAAAAAAAACGAACTAAAGAGATTATCATACTCCTTACCAGTATCCCATATTATATATATTTATTTTTAGCAACGTAATTGAACAGATTCGCCTGGAGGCTGTAAAAATCAGGCGTCCGTTACGTTATTTTGCTGGTTCCATCCCTTATGTTAAGCGCAGAACTGAGACAGCAGTTTCCGCTTTAAGACAGCTTAGTCATGCCACTTAACGGGATGATAATTCGTCACTGTGTGAGATGCAGCCTCACATCCCTTAATTATTTATAGGCTTGGACCCACAGCGACGCAGTAAGTGAATCTAACAAGTAAATGCAGACTGGTTTATTACAAAAATAATTGTTCTATATATACAAACAAATTTGCTTAGATCATAGTAATATACAAAGTTCATTTCTAATAACAGGTGCAATGTATTATATTCAGTAGGTTAATTTACTAGTCTTGCAAAACAATACTCAGCGGTTTTGCTTCCGTGATATGATATGGACTCCATGAACTCGAGCGTCTTTTATGCTGAGCTGCGATTGTAGGCATTTAAACCTTGTCACGGCCTTGCGTAATTGTGTACGCGAAGCCGTGTAAAAATGCTGAGCGGCGACTGCGAGGTGTTTAAACTTGACTGTGAGTAGGTCGCCGCGCTTGCATAATGTAATATTGCGTTTTTGGTGGCTTTTAACTTTTAGAATGTTTCGTAAAATTTAAATGAATAATTATACATTTATATCTGGTTAATCTGTTAAAGACAAGATTAAACATATTGCCAATTTTAAGCCACAAAAAAGCAAACCGATAAATTATATTGTTTCTTCGAGATTGAGCGTTTTGAGAGGATATTCTTCTGCCTGGGGTTGTGCGGGTGGTGGCTTCCTTCGTGTTATTCGTTGCCGAATGTAGTAGATAGCTCCTAGTAGGGCAGCGGTTCCCAAAAGGCTGCCTGTGACCCCAATAGACAGGTGAGAATGATGTCGGATGGCTTTCCAGGTGAAGTTTTTTATATGCTCCTGGAAATCTAACTGCGATGCTTGTAGGTCTTCGAAGTGGTCTGACTGAGTTAGTACAGGTTCCTCTGCGATTTCTGAAAATGAGTTTGTTGTGATTGGGTTGGTAATATTGATACTGATAGCCTTGGAGTATCCAGCCAGGATCTTGTATTTTCTGTTGTGCCTTGGGGTTAATGTATTCCTCGCAGTTTGGATGATGCAATCCGATGAAATTTGAATGACACCTGTAGTGTTGACGGTGACTTCTTCCCTGTTTCCACTACAAGTGATTGCTATGCGGGTTGGTTTACTGACTACAAATAGCCAAGTGTTTTCCATGTACAATTGTTTCCAAATAATGGACTGGATGCGATGTCTTCGTAGGAGACATTGACTGGTTTCTACTCGGTGATATATATCGTCAATGATGCAGTTTGGGTTGTTTTCAATTCCTTTAACTACCGTTGGACTGCAAACATAGGTAGTGGGAGAAATTTGTAGCTCTTCTTTGAATTCTTCATCTGTTTCGTGGAAGTACATTTGTAGGTTGTAATCCACAGCGAAGATTCCTTTCGGCACATCGATCATCCAGTAGGATCCATTGCTGATTTGGAGAGGAATTGGTGTCACTTTAATTAAGGAGTATTCCGTTTTTTCCACTATGATGAAATACCCTTGGACGTTGATGTAGATGTCGTCATGCCCAATGTCAACCTTTAGAATTGGCGTTGGTAATATCTCCAAATTTGGTGAAAGTTTACTGGTTGCATCAGCGAGGATCTGTTTAATTTGAGCAGGTGTTATTAGCTCGTACAGATTACCTTGCTGAAAGTGAACGTTTAAGATGTGAATATGGTAGTTGCACAGTTCACTAATTACATTTGTGGCGACTTGGTACACACTGATGATGTGAATATTTAGTCGGTTGGAGTCGGTTGCTTTATACCATTTGTCCATGTTGTTAATGGCCCGGATTCCTTGGTTTAATTTTTCTTGGAAATGTTCCAGCTTCTTGTCGATTCGTTCTTCGGTTTCATTAAACCTGGAAAGTGCTGATAGCAAGAATTTGGATTGTTGACTGTCCATTTTTATTAGTTCCTGTTGATTCTTGTCTAGCCTGTCTATATCTTGATAGACTTCATCGTTGACTCCAAAAATTGATGTTAATACTGTGCCAAGGACTCCTCTTTTTTCTCGTCTTGTTATTATTTCTTCCATACCATCTCTAATCCATTCCATTTGCTTTTTCTGTTCCAGAAGATGATGCACCAGTGTCTTGCATAATGTGTCTTCGGACAGTTCTTTTGCAGAGTCGCAGAGATTGTCGAATTTGTCTACCATGTCTGTGACTGTTTCGAAGTCTTCTTCGATCTTCCCCCTCTCGAACTGGATTTCGATCCGGAATGTTCCTCTCTCAATCTTCCCGTGTCCAATGTGTTCTACATAGTACCCGCTGTCTGGTTTTTGGATATTAAATTCTGCTTTACTTAATGTATTGGTGGTAAGAAGGGTAAAGATGAGTAACAGCAGTTTCCATTTGGACGCGACAGATTTCCTTGGTGCTGGGGATGATCGTGTCTGGATAATGTTAGTTGAAATTTTATCTTCTGCCTCTGGTTCCTGCGATTCCTCGGTAGTTGCTGGTAATGGAATGATGCTGCCTATGGATCGTTTTAGCTGATGTCCTCCTGATTTCTGGAGCGTCACTACTCGTACTGATCCATCGGCTGCTGGATGAGTTGCAGTGACTCTTGCTAAAGGCCACTTACTAGGATTGATACTATCTTCTTTGATTAACACT
This sequence comes from Agriotes lineatus, assembly GCA_940337035.1. Lineage (NCBI taxonomy): Eukaryota > Metazoa > Arthropoda > Insecta > Coleoptera > Elateridae > Agriotes > Agriotes lineatus. Next base: position 78,570 of record CALNHX010006241.1, read on the forward strand.
AAATCTCCAACTTTAGTGTTCTCCAATGGTTTCTTCCATTTGTTTCGTTGCTGTAATCCATGAAGGTAGTCCGAGCTCCATGATTTCCAAAAATCTTGCTTGATCTTTTGGATTATCCTCCAACGATTCGATAGATTTGAAGATATTGGAGTGTTGATTGGGTCTGGTGGCGATATGATTTCCCTCCCTATTAGGAAATGGCCTGGCGTCAGAGCAGTTGTGTCCTCAATATCGTTGCCTTGTGGACATAGAGGACGTGAGTTTAGGCAGGCCTCAATTTGGCAGAGAAGAGTTGTTAACTCTTCAAAGGTGAGAGTAGCGTGGCCAATAGTTCTCTTCAGATGATGCTTCATTGATTTTACCCCTGCTTCCCATATCCCTCCGAAGTGAGGGGCTATTGGAGGGATGAAGTGCCATTGGGTACCACCGGTTGCTAAGGTTTCTTGGACAACTGGGCCTTCAATTGTTTGGCGGGTTTCCTTGTCCAACACTTTTCTTGCGCCAACGAAGTTTGTTCCGTTGTCGCTGTATAGGTGTGCACAGCGTCCTCTTCGGGCAGTAAACCTCCTGAAGACTGCTAGGAAGCTGTTGGTTGTCATGTCGCTGACGGCCTCTAGGTGGATTGCCTTGGTTGATAGACAGACAAAAACAGCAATGTACCCTTTGTGCGAAGAATGCCCTCTTCCCTTGGATGTTCGGATCTGTATTGGGCCGGCGTAGTCCACTCCGGAATGGAAGAATGGAGGAGTTGAATTCACTCTGGTTGATGGAAGATTTCCCATCAGTTGCTGTGCTGCCTCTGCTTTGTATCGTAGACATCGGAAACACTTCTGGATGCTGGAGCTGACTGCTTTCTTCGCGTTGATAATCCAATATTTTCTTCGGATATATGAGAGAGTGAGTTGGGTGCCACCGTGCAGCGTGCGTAGATGCGCCTCTTGGATTATTAGTTTGGAAATATGACTGGAGTACGGGAGTATGATTGGGTGTTTTTCATTGAAGGACAAGGTGGAATTTTCTAATCTTCCTCCAACACGGATTATTCCATGCTGATCGATGAAGGGATTGAGGTTGGCAAGCTTGTTACTGGAACTCACATATTTGTTCTGCCGGAGTTGAGATCCTGTTGCCCTCAAAATAGGATCACTTCCTTGGATGACCTTAATGAGTAGGAGGATGGTGTCGTCCATTTCCTTCACTGATAGGCATCCTGATTGAGTGGGAAGTCGCTTACACTTGTTGATGAATCTTCGGCAATGTGACATGACTCGTACCATTCTTGTTAGAGAAGAAAAACGATGAACGACTTCGTTCTCGTCTTGATGAATGGTAGTTTGATGCACAGTGTAACTTCTTGCTTCTTCCTCGGTGGTTGCGGTGTCTGGTTGACACGGCCATGAACTCTTGTTAACTAGCCAGCTCGGTCCGTCCCACCATAGGAGATGATTCTTTAGTTTTTCTGGACTAGTGCCTCGGGAGATGACGTCTGCAGGATTCTCTTCGGATTTGACGTGGTTCCAATGTTGAGCCGGAATTAGATTGTTGATTTCGGCTACTCGATTCGCGACGAACGTCTTCCATCGTACCGGGTCTCCTTTTATCCATCCTAATGTAACCATGGAGTCGGTCCAGGCGAAGATAGACACCTTAGGAAGGTCTAATGCTGCAATTACCCTTTGAAGTAGATTGGAAAGGAGTACTGCTGCGCAGAGTTCCAGTCTTGGTAATGTCGTCTTGGCTCGGGCTGGTGCCACCTTGGATTTGGCTATTAATAAGGATACCTTGACTTGGCCGGATGATGTGGTGACTCTGGTATAAATCGCGGCCCCGAAAGCTCTTTCGGAGGCGTCACAGAATCCATGCAGCTCTACTAGAGATTCCCTTTTGATAAACAACCACCTTGGTAAGGTAATTTCTTCCACTGCCTTGAGTTGAGACCTGAGCGTCTCCCATTTGCCTTGGATATTTTCAGACACTGGGTCATCCCATTTGATATTTTCGAGCCATAGTTCTTGGATGAGTAGCTTGGCAGTGATGATGACGGGTGCTAACCATCCCAATGGGTCGAAAATTTTGGCAACTTCGGATAGTATGGTGCGTTTGGTGGATTCCTGTTGCTTAACGTCTACCTTAAAACAGAAAACATCTTCATATGGAGACCAGTGAATGCCCAAGGACTTTTTTACGCCGTCTTCACTTATTTCGAGGTATGTTTGTTCCTTTAACTCTTCTGGGAGTTCTTGAATGATGGCTGACTCATTACTGCACCATTTATGTAGAGTAAAGCCTCCACGCTTTAGTAAGGAAATGAGCTGACCTTGTTGTTGGATCGCTTCTTCCACAGTGTCGGCCCCAGAAAGCACGTCGTCCACGTAGAAATCTTTCTTCACTGCTTCTGAAGCTAATGGAAATGAGACCTTTTCGTCCTGTGCGAGTTGATGCAAGGTTCGAATGGCAAGATAGGGAGCTGATGCGGTTCCATAAGTGACGGTGCACAGCTTATATTCCCTGATTGGCTGTGATTTGTCGAATCTCCATAGGACTCTTTGGTACTCCTGGTCTTGGTTGTTCATTCTGATTTGTCGGTACATTTTTTCAATGTCTGCAGAAAAAACAATCCTGTGTGTCCTCCATCGAAGTAGAATGTCGACCAGTTCTTGCTGAAGTTTAGGTCCAGCGTACATCATCTCATTTAAGGATTTTCCGTGAGAGGCCTTGCTAGAGGCATCGAAAACGACACGAAGCCTGGTTGATGAACTTGCTTCTCGGATGACGCCATGGTGGGGAATGTAATACTTGCCGTTATTCTCATCTTCCCTTGCCACCTTTTCCATATGTCCTAAATCCAAGTATTCTTGCATGAATTTCTTGTATTGGACTGCTAGATCTTGATCTTGTCCTAATTTCTTCTCCAGATGTATGAATCGTGCCAATGCTGAGGGTTTGGACCTTCCCATGTGTACTGGAGTTTGTTTGAATGGAATCCTTACTACGTATCTTCCATCTACGTCTCGCTGGACTGTGTCTGTGAATTTATTTTCACATACCTGATCATCTGGGGAAAGTTTCCTTTGAGGAGAAGCCTCTTCAATGTTCCAGAATTTCTGCAACTGCTCATCCTCTTCAATTTTGGCAACCATGGTGTTGACCTTAAGGCTGGTGGGAGGTCGTCTTCCCATGGTTCCTGATAAGATCCATCCCAATTCGGTATTCTGTCCTAGGATGCCATCTTTGGATTTCTTGATTCCTTCGAGAATTATTTGGGAATATTCTTCAGCGCCTAGAAGTATATCTATGGGGCCAGGTCGGTTGAAGGTTGGATCGGCGATGAAGACATGTTTCCAGGCATCCATTTTTATGTTCGGAATGGGTGATGAAGGCATGGTTTTTGTAAGTTTGGGAAGTACCAGTAAAGTAACAGGTAAGGAAAATTTACTTGGAAATCTTGGCGTAATCAAACCTGTGATTTTCCATTTTGCGACTTTTGTTTCGCTGTTCCCAATTCCGGAGATTTCTGCTCGAACCTTGGTCCTGGGTAACGCTAATAATTCGGCTGCGGCTTCGGTGATGAAGGAACCTTGAGACCCTGGATCTATCAAGACCCTCAAGAGATGAGTCATCCCGGATGCTGCCTTAACTTGAACCGTTGCTGTGGCCAGTAGCACTTGGCTCTTCTTTGCGCCTAGGTTGGCGGCAATGATTGTGGGTTTTGGCTTCTTCTCTGGAGCGTTGGAGGTCTGCATGGCTGCTGCGTGAGAAAACGTCTTCATCTTCGGAGCAGGTATCGGCTTTGATGGCGGCTGTGCCTTGTGAAGCAGAGTATGGTGTGGAAAGCGGCAGATTTTGCAGTTATAATACGAACGACATTGTATATTAGAATCGTGTCGCAAACATCGAAAGCACAATCGGTAGGTTCTTACCACTTCTTGCTTTTCGTGGGTGGAGAGCCTCTGGAATTGACCACAGTTATCGATGTAATGGTCCCCATTGCACATCTTGCAGTTGAGATATCCGGCAGCGTAATTTTTCTGTGGCTTGTCCTGAGTTGGTTTTCGAGCTCCATCAATGGATTCCAAAGATTGGAACCGCATTTGTAAGAAGGCCATTAGAGTTTGGTGATCCTGAACTTCATTTGGGCACTGAAGCGATTGCTCATATAATTTGTTAGTTTCAGGATCCCATTTTCGAGTAATAACTCGGTTAATCCACGGACCCCAGCTGTCGGTGGAAATGCCCAGATTTTTGATTGCTTCCACACATTCCTTAGTGGAGTCATGCAATCTTTTCAACCCTTGGGCTGATTCCTTGGAGAGGACCGGCTGATCGAAGATGGTGTCTAGCAATTTGGTTAGAATAAGGCGATTATTTTGATACCTTTGTTGCAGCAAATTCCAAGCGGTGTTGTAGTTGGCTTGAGTCACTGCGAGATGCTGGATTAGTCGGCTGGGCTCTCCCTTGACATGCGTTTTTAAATACTGCATTTTGATGACATCATCCATGTTTTGGTTGTCATCTACTAATTTGGTGAATAGGTCCTTAAAAGTGGCCCATTCCTCATAATTTCCCTCGTATATGGGGATTTTAACTTGAGGAAGCGAGATGGCTGATGCTTGCTCGTTCCTTGTTGGTGCTTGTAACAAATTAATTAAATTTCGGTACCTGTCTTTCAACGTAGTAAATTCAGGACTGAAGTGCGTCTGGTTTGAATCCATCTCGTTAGACATGACTTCTTCGTCCATCTCGATCACCCGGTCCCATTCTTCCTTTAATTCCCTCTTTGTGATGGCGGGCCTTCCGAGTGCTTGTTCCAGTTCGGCGTCGTCCAAAGATTGCTTAAAATTCTGCATCCGAATCTGCAGTTTTCGGATACGAACCTTTTGCTCGGGATTTACAACTGTTTCCTCTCGCCTCCTAGTTTCAGAGGGGTCGGGATTTTCAGTTGCCTTTAAACAGCTCTGCAAATAACTTTTTGCTTCGCAGTAGATGGCTTTAATTTGTTCGTAATACCCTGTGGTAAAATAATTATGTGTAGGAATACTTAGCTGCACCATTTTGGCGTGATTTTTGGTCACGGCGTTCCAAGTTTCGTCCAGCGTCTTGTTTCGGCTGGCGATGTAAGCTTCTGTTTTTCGGCTGGCAGGGTCCTTTTTGCTGTTGGAAAATACCTGCGTGATCTTCTGGCCGAGTTCTTCTTGGGCGACAGCTAGCTGATTGAATTCCTCCATATTGTTTGCCATTTTCGGGGAACCGGGTGGGTTGGTAGATGTTGTTTTCTTCTCGGGATGTACCTCTTCTTAGTTGTAGACAGATCCGGCTCGAAGGACCATGAACAGATTCGCCTGGAGGCTGTAGAAATCAGGCGTCCGTTACGTTATTTTGCTGGTTCCATCCCTTATGTTAAGCGCAGAACTGAGACAGCAGTTTCCGCTTTAAGACAGCTTAGTCATGCCACTTAACGGGATGATAATTCGTCACTGTGTGAGATGCAGCCTCACATCCCTTAATTATTTATAGGCTTGGACCCACAGCGACGCAGTAAGTGAATCTAACAAGTAAATGCAGACTGGTTTATTACAAAAATAATTGTTCTATATATACAAACAAATTTGCTTAGATCATAGTAATATACAAAGTTCATTTCTAATAACAGGTGCAATGTATTATATTCAGTAGGTTAATTTACTAGTCTTGCAAAACAATACTCAGCGGTTTTGCTTCCGTGATATGATATGGACTCCATGAACTCGAGCGTCTTTTATGCTGAGCTGCGATTGTAGGCATTTAAACCTTGTCACGGCCTTGCGTAATTGTGTACGCGAAGCCGTGTAAAAATGCTGAGCGGCGACTGCGAGGTGTTTAAACTTGACTGTGAGTAGGTCGCCGCGCTTGCATAATGTAATATTGCGTTTTTGGTGGCTTTTAACTTTTAGAATGTTTCGTAAAATTTAAATGAATAATTATACATTTATATCTGGTTAATCTGTTAAAGACAAGATTAAACATAATACTTTTAGTCGTATAAATATTTGAAACAATTCTAAATCCTGCCTTCTTAAACTTGCAAAACAAAGCTACCTTTAATAAAAACCTTAATGGTAAGGTAAAACAATATTGATGATAAGAATTGTCTTCAAAAGTTTTTTTCAAATTTGCGAACTTTATTTGCATGTGATCAAAATATAAAATTCATACTTGATCTTGAGTTAAGACATTCCAGTAACGGATGAATTCGCAGGATATCTTATGCCAAGCAAAATCGAGAGAGCTAGACTATTTTCTCTGATAATAATTGATCAGTTTGCTCAAGTGAGGGATATACAATGTGCTTGACCGGTTCGCTGCCGCATTCCTCCTGAATAAATACTTGTCAGCTTCGATCGGCATTTCCGCGGATTTGTTAGTGCAATGATAGTCTAACATTGCTTTCCTAACCTTGGCTTCCTAATAATAAAAAGCGTTTTTTACATCTTAACATAATGTGCTTGAAAAGGCAGACTTATTTTACTGTAGATAGATAGTTTCGAAAACAAAAATGTCTCGGGATTGTTAAATAATTAATTTCCCTGAGGATGCAGGTACAATAAAGCTTAAGAACGCTAATACTCTAAAGAAAAGTCTGCCTTTTGAAGGCTTAGAACAGGAAGTATCTCCAAAGAGGATAAAGTACATCAGCGCTTTAGGAACTTTATCTGCTTATGTTAAATGCAATTCGTACTAAATAAAGTTCTGGTAGAAGTTAGAGTGCTGAAACCTGTAGATAAATTATGTAATAATAGCGGAAACTTGTTAATCGGGCGATCGAACTTTTTCAGCAGGAGAGTTTACTGCCTGGTTGCTTTTCGTGGGAAATAAGTCACTCGCCAACATTATATTTCACCTACGCAACCTATTTCTCTAGTAGTACAAACTTGTGTTCTTGTTGTATTTTTTTTTCGTACAGTGTAGTAGGCGATCTGACACAAAATGTAGGCACTGTAAGATTTATAAAATTATCTTTCGTAATGAAAAATGTTTCTTACTAAGCGGATTAGTCCTGCAAAAAAACACTTAAGATATAATTAGTCTGTAATAATTATTAGTTTAATTAAAACTAAGAGGTATTGGTGACTCTAGATTTGCTAATAATTAAAGTTTAATTTAATTCGTTAATTACATTTGGTTAAATCCATGTACTAGTTCAGAAGTTTGAATATTAATAGAGTAAAATTGTTTGATTCTATGCAATTGCAGCAAAACAATTTTTAGGAAAAGGCTGTACTTGCATCTTGCATTTATATTGAACCTGTAACAATATCTCCTGCCAATTACCCATCGAACTTCCTGAACTTTCTACCTCTTGTATTTCCGTAACTTTTAATTCTACTTCGTCTTCTTTGTTACTCGCTGTTCTGCAGGCTAAACATGCACAAAGGAGTTTTTAAGATTTAATTATTGTTTACTCTCAGCACCGAAAAGTACCCTCCTGCAGGATAGCGCCGAAGAAGGGTTTAGCATTCGACGAACCTTTGTTTTCGTTTATTGATTGCGAGTTAAAACTTCCCAGAAAATTTCCGAAAGTTTACGGATTAGTTTTTCAGGAGAAGTTATAGCCCAGATTAGCATTCCAAGTATTTAGCGAAATTTGAATTTCAGAACTTATTAAGCTGGAAAATATTTTAAGGTTTCCGTTATCAGAAGTTGAAAAACTTCCCTTCTAAAGTATTTGCGAGCGCGTTTACTCTGCTCTTCGGAAATTAGACGGCTTTGTTTTATGATTATTTACCCGGAAGTTACGAAAACATCCTTACATCGCGCGGTGGCGTAAAAACGCCGACCAGTTTGGTGTCTTATATCTTTTAAAACTCTCGGAAATTGTATTTAATCAATTTTACAAACGCCGCTTTCATCTTTTATGTCTTTAGCGCAAAAAAGCGGGCAAGTTTTCTTATAGCAGTTTCGGCATTAAGTTACCTAATACTAAGTTAACTTTTCTCATATATAACGGAACTTCAGCCGACTCATATTCCTTCACAATCTTTTTAAGGGCCCTCGGAAGTAACTAAATTCCAACCCGCTTATTTGCTATTATTATTATTCCAAAATAGTTTTGATGCTGAAAATCGTAGTTAGCGTTGGCCAGGGAATTCACTTTTTCAGTTTTGCGCAAGCTCTTTTTGTTTGAGCAAACTGTATTCTCTGCATTCGCAACTGTTCGGACGTCGTAACAAGTTTTCAAGAAGTAATTTAATTTTCGAGCCGTTAACGCTAAACTGCATCCAAGGAGAAGTTAGTTGCTAATGTCTTTTACACCTTATTACGTTTAAAATTGGATGCAGCCAGAGGGCGAAAATATCCGAAAAAAGCGCCGGCGTTTGACAAATAAGCCACGCAAGCACTTAGCCCAGCCTCTTGCTCCGCCATACAAGAAAGCTTGAAGGATCATTTATCGTTTCATCAGGGGGCATAAAAAGAAACAATCAATCAGTTTGATGTTTCCGGGCAATAAACTGTTATTTCGCGATTCAATTAAGACATTTTATTATTTTCTTTTCCAGATGTATCCCAAAAGGGATATCACGAATATCGTAGAAAGCAGCCACTACCTCAAAATAGGCAGTTGGTGCAGATCAGGCTCTACGCCAGGTTCTCAGGCCAGGGGAAAATGTAAAACTGCCAGATGGGTTAAGCCTTTCCGGTGTTTAGGTGAGTACATATTAATATTAATTACCCAGACAGAAACCCTTGTTCCGTCTGCTCCTTGTATCGCCTTTGCAAATGAAGCTGCGGCTTATTCCTAGGAACGGGGCAAATACAGGTATTGCACGATGTAGTGCGGAAAGTTCCTGAAAATGTCTGTAGCTGAGAAAACTAGCTGCGGAGGTCATTTGCGAAAATGCTCCCCACAAACTGTCGCGTAATTGCTCTCGGGAGGAATATATATTGCTCTTTATCTTTGCGGATGTTGTATGTATATGCTTGTTCGAAATCCACTGTAACTGCATTTGTTGCATAGGGAACATTGGTAAATATTTGAACAGTTCCATAAATACAAATTTTCCGGTATTGCCCGAAACATTGCCTTTGGGATGTTTATATTTAGTATTGTTACAAACAAAGTTCAACAAGACATTAATTTTGTTACAAAGGCAAAGGAGAATATAAAATAATAGATGTCACTAATTCTACTAGGTGCTATACGTCCAACAACATCATCCGAAGATTATTTCAAGAGCTTCGAGCTTATTAACTTCCTAGCGTTCTGAAACTTTATAGGAGACTTTCAAGTGCTATTTTGCTCTTAATTAGAAAGTTTTAATTAAAACCTGTTTGCTCTTTTGCTTGTGCGGGTATGCATGCACGTTGTATGGAGTCCTATTTTTGGGGCCCACGCATAGCATGCGACCTTGAGGGGCGTGTTTTAATATTAAAGAGTGGTGACTGTTCTGTACAACTGTCCATGGATTTATCAAAAGTGAACATTTGAGTTAATAACTATAAAGAGGAAATAGAATAGCCATACCGGAAAACAAATAGATTCATACGCTTCTTACTTGGCTCTAGATTTGGATATTCAAGTAACCAGATATAAAACTTTTTGGTTCAAAATTTTGAAAATTCAGCTTTGGGAATCTGAATTAATCCAAAGGTATATTTGATCTGTAACCTCTGCACGAATGACTAGAATATTTAAAAATACAACATAATGGCGTGTTGAAATATATTACTTGTATTACTGTATGAAATAATACTAAATAATGTTTTATTGCGTTTCATATAAAAGTTAAGAAATTGATTTGTAAAAAAACATAACAATATATGTTTGTAACACAACTACAAGGCGAAATTTAGCCACGAATTAACGAGACTGCTCTTTCATCTAACCGTATTTCAAATATACCTATTAGTATTAGAAACCAGCGCGTAAATATAGTATAAAAAATAACAAGAGACAATTCGCCCATTGCCTTAATTGCGCTTTACTTAAGAGTACTTTTGTATGTTTGTCTGGCAATTTGTTATACATGAAATAAATCTGAGAACAAAACCATGCTCGACTAATGCCATAGTACGAGTATGATATGGAGGCAAAAACAAACCTTTAAAACGAGTTGTAATATTATGAACGTCAGTTCTAAACAATAATTTATTGTGTAGGTATGGAGGTACTTTAAATAATAACAAATTATGACAAAGTCACAAGCAGTGCAATGTACGTTTATTATACTTATTCAACCAACAAATATACTACATGTTCAGTTTTGACACAAGACTGACGCAAAATCTAACCTGTTAACTTCGAATTTGACATAGACTTACAGTGCCGCCAACATATTATTCATACGCTTGAATTTCCACAGCCGCCCCCTTATGGACTGTTTTAATGAGCAGGTTATACAAGTGTATGCATCTCCAACAGGAATTCTGATTTTTTTAAATTAATTCTTACGGTTGTTAGCACAACTACGGAATCATGATATACAGGAACACAATCCTTAAATTGTGATAGCACATATGCTTCACAAAGTTATTATCTTAATGTTTATATTTAAATGCTTACTAAGAGGATACATTTTTTTGAAATATGATATTTAACCATTATAAAAAAACATGTGGTATCCATAATCAACCTGAACTTTTAGCTAACTTAAGAAAAATGTTTAAATAAAATAATGTCAAACACCCACAGACGATATCAAGTAAACCTACAATCATGATGAATAGGAACATGCCGTCAACTAGCTCGGGAGCATGAATCTAGGCACAGCCACCTACAGTTTCAAGCCGGAGCGTAAAATGTTGCAACGTCGCCGTACTGATAAATAGGAGGCCTGACCGGCAAACTACAAGCATTCGTCTCCGTCCGTGCTCGCCCGAATACTTACCTACCTTATGTTTGAATTTGAGATTTTTTACCATCATTTATTATTATCAGTATCTTGAAATAGGTTAAATTAAACAGTTTCTTTAGATTTTTTAAATTTTCCAGCTTATAGGTAGCTAATCATCCATAATAAACCAACTTCGTATTAAGAATATTTATTTTTTATCGAAAGTTAAAATTAGTCTTGAATAACATAACACAGTAGTATCTATCATAGTTCATACAGTAATGCCTAACATTACAATTCTAAAGAAAATGATTTTTAAACTAACTAAGCGTAGCCGAGCATAGCCATCTACACTAATTTATTTATTAAATGTACTAATTTTACGGCTATTACCAGCATTTTTCTTTTCAACGATGACATTGTTCTTTTGCTTGCTGTAATTATTTAACAAAATATTTGATATTGTTGATAACATTGTATTCAACACTATGTCACATTTTACTGAACAAATGCAGGCATCTGTAAACCAGAAATTATGATCCGGAGTAGTAGAGATAATTTTTTTCGTCAAATTAATAATTAGCGCTTTCGGATATGGATGACTCAAAAATTTTCTTTCGTAAGAGTCTGAAATTAAGCTCTGAAATAGCGATATCGTTATTTTACATATTTCTATCGCAAGATTTGACGGAACAGTAAGACCCCCCCTCTGAAGTATATTAAAATACGAATCTTCAGCTTGATTCTCATTAATCAGTAGCGTGTAACAATCCAAACAAAATTTTTTATTTCTTTTTATTTTATGAATGACATAACCACTAACATATATAACTGCGGACATATGCGATTTTATATTATTAACATTAAAGTTATCGCTCAATAAATCATAAAATTCGGCATCTCTTCCTTCATCATAGTTTAATGCAACAACTTGATCGGTGGCGTTTTCTAAAATAGTTGCATTAAATTTGATTAGACCATACCGCGAGGAGTGTAAATTTAAAACACTTCGAATTCGTATCTTTTTTTCAGATTCTAAAATCTGGTTGACTGTTACGTTATAGCTACAACCAGACAGTTGTCTGTACCTACCGAAACGATTTTCAAGAGAATCTGTTTGAAATTTTCCTGTTAAAATATACTCAGGTTTCATATTTTTAAAAGAGTATTGCAATATTTCCATTATAACAAGAGTGGCTGTACGAAGAGCATGGTAAGTGTCTTTTGTTAGATGGCCCGTAGGTAAATTTAATTGATTCCACCTATCTAGCCATAAAATAAAATTTTCTAGAAATTGGAAGCGTTCGTCATACTCGTTATAAAAAGGTTTGGCATCATTAATTCTTTTACAAACACCTTTCAACATTGTTTTTATGTTAACAACAGTCCACCATTTATTTATAATTTTTAAAAATTCTACAGTTCCGTTGTTATCTCCGTACGCAGATTGCAAAGCAGCAATTGTACTTTCATGAAAAACGTTATTCACTAATACAACTTTTTGGCGTTCGATATTGGAAGGGTACAAAGTTTTATGATTTAATTTATAGCATGCCTTTACTATACTGCTTTGTTCCTGCTTATACATTTTACGAAGTTCAGAAAAATGTGCTGTGTTGACTTGAGAAGAATTGTCTTCATGAAAATTTGGATACAGAAAAGTAAGATCGTAATTTTTTTGATTTAACCAGTTATTCCTGATGTTCTTAAATATATGAACCGTATCGTATGTCAAATAAATTGACAAATTACTATCTTTTGGATTCCGCATCTTATAATTACACTCTTGATTTTGTGAAAGCAATGAAAAGATATTTCTATTAAGTCTGTTGTTATCAGATATCACAGCTACAATGGTTAAGCCTGAACTCTGAACCAAATCTATAACGTTTTTTGTTACTTGACATAAATAATCGGCTTTTGGATTTTTAACTGGTTCTAAATATACCACCTCTTTAAATTTACCAAAAGCAGAAGTAACCATGTAAGTTTGAATAGTTCTTGCTTCAAGAAGTGGTTCGTTATTTGACTGACCTACAAGTTGTCCTGATTTGTAGGTAAGCGATGATTTTACATAAATCTCATCCATTTGTAAAATGACATATTTTTCTAAGGGTGCTAAAGATTTAGACAAAAAATTAAGAAAATGTTCATTTTCGCTTTGATTTCCAGGAGAAACTTTAAATTTTCTAGACAGTGCACCCAAATGCTTTGGATGAGGCAACTTAAGTAAATTTTCTCTCATACTATTGTAACAAGCGGGAGAATGGGAAAACAGCATGAAAGACATTATAATTGTTGACGAACTGTAGCGCCTCTTTAATCCAGTCTGTAATAAAAATTGTTCGAAAATGAAATCTATTTCATGTCTCCTATCAAAGTCTACTTCCCCTTCATTTAAGAATGTTTGCAGTGCGGAAAAACTATCAGCTATAACGTTTATTAACTTAGAAAGCTTACTACCTGTTTCTAAATTATAGGTACGATACTTATTTAGAATAGTTTTTAGCCGAGACCACTTTTCAATTTTATTAGGCTTGTCCAACACGCACTTTAAGTCACTATAATCTATTTCGTAATTCTTGCAAAACACTTTAATGTTTAAGTCTGTATTAATTTTTACAGAAACCTCTAAAGTAGGCACATTTTCAGTGTTGATTATATAAAACAAAACATGGTCTTCACTTACAGCACTTTGCCATTTATTTAAGTCATTTTTATTTAATTGTTTGGGAAAATCAGACACAAATTCTTTAAAATCTTTAATTCGATCATTGTTTAACTGTTCGCTGTGTAACTTTTTTTCGTGAGCTGCAATAGCACTTCTTCTGGCTTCAGGTTTTCTCCGTTCACGCGGTTTAATTTTATTAAGGTAGAAAGGTAATTCTGGAAATAATCTCGGTTCACTTCCAGGTTTTAGAATCGGGCGGGATCTTTTCCATGTTTTCAGAGATTTATTTTTATCTAAGTATTCTTCATGGTAACTTACATCACTTTCATCAAAATGTTTAATGCACACAACTGAGTTAGTACTTGGAGTCCAGTTTTCGCGAGGTATGTTCCTTAACCACTTTTCTCGAAGAGATTTTTCAGCTGGAAACTTAAATGCTGTTACATATAAATTTTCACCCTTGTAGTTACTTCTACACTTCGGTATACAGCATTTTCGAGGCATCTGCAAAATTTAACCCAGTATTACATACTACATACTACATTAAATTTAAACACACACGCACACACACACACACATACTCAGACACCACAATATTTCTTGAATAATTAGTTTAAAGATTTTTCTAGTTTATTACTACTTACCTTGATGCAAAACAACTGTTTTCACCTTTCATTCACACACACTCTACCTCTGCCATACAAATTCGTGTTTTTCGATGACCAGGTCAAGACTAAACTATGAGTAAAACAGGGGAAACGAAAAGTAAATGCCAAGCACCTGTAGGTCTGTCTATACTCTAAGTTGTGTACTTGCAGTCTTTGGGCCTCCCGCGCGCCGTTGCCAGATTTACTCCATCCGGCTTGAAACTGTAGGTGGCTGTG
>CALNHX010006242.1:0-92905 GCA_940337035.1 Agriotes lineatus
GCGAAATTGGGAACGCCACTAAAAACACCGATTCAATACAGAGGCTTCAATGCAAAGGGAAATGAAATGGATGGCATAATTAGCAAATCTGGACTAGGAAAATAACATGCCAGCGAAATCTTAATACAGTTTTATCAAGAAGAAAGCATGATCATCAGCAACCAACTGCTTACAGCGTCCATCAAGAAGTTTGTATACATGTCAGTATAGTGAAAACCATAGTATAAGGAATCAGACAGAATATAATCTACTAGAAAAAAGAGAACCTTCCACGCTGCAGACCTATGCTCAGACCACAACCCTGCACATTCTCTCCCATCTCTAATGGGAACGGGAAACAGAAATGTTAATGATTAATTGTGGGTGTTTAGATGGTGGTTCGATGGTTGTAGGGGTTGCCCGGCCCTTCTTAGTTGATTATTCTAAGTACTTAAATGGTGGTAGTATAAGTAGCGAGATAGGGTTTAGTGTCAAGAGGCGGAGAGAGAGAGTGAATATGAAATTTTGTGTTGCTGCTGCTGTTGATGTGATTATCCAAGTTTGATGTATGTAGTTATTTGATGGGAATTATTAGATTTTATTTAGATCAATTAGTTTAGGCGATGTGCTGCAGTGTTTATATAGAACGACAGTGTTGCCTTATAGCAAAACATATATGTATAAAATGGATAGAAACTTGAAATGGCCATTATGAGCTGAGATGTACCTTGCAGATGTTAAAATTGTTTTGTAAAATTATTAAATTTTATTTCGTCTGCAGTGTGCAATTCCGCACAATCGTCGCTCCTATTCCACAGTCGCGCGAAGCATATGTATAAAATAAATAGAAACTTAAAATGGTAATTATGAGATGATGTACCCTGCAGATATTAAAATTGTTGTAAATAAATTCTTCAAGGTGGACGGTCAGCGCCGCGAGTGATGTCTGATTATGGCAATCAATTACCGCATTTGAGCGCTCCCATCGAACAACGCCTTGCAAAAGAAATGTATATAAAAAATGTATTGCGTCATGTGGAGCTCAGATGTTAATTAGTATATATGTAGTTATTTGATGGGAATTACTAGATTTCATTTAATCATCAACTAAGAAGGGCCGGGCAACCCCTACAACCGACATACTGCCATCTAAACACCCCCAATTAATCATTAGGGTCCCGAGTGGTGTAGCTTGAACAAGCGTCCACGTTCGATCAGCAGAGTTAAGCAACGCTGTCTCTGGTCAGAACTTGGATGGGAGTTCCACGGCTGCATCTCTCGGCGCCTCGTGGTACGGCTATCACGGAGAAAAGTTGGTCCCGGCGGTCATATCACATCATGACAGTCGTTAGTGGGGTTGGAAGTCCTCATAACTGCACATCGACGCCTATAATTGGCGTAACGGCTGTTGGCTGAGTGCGAATTAAATAAATAAATAAATCAGCAAAATACATTTAACAAGCGACGACTAAATCGCGCCGCGTGAAAAATATTGCCCCAGGAAACCATATCCAAAGGCCTACAAACTCCAATGACCGGCAAAAAGCTAAACTCCCCCGCTCACCAGCCAAACCCCCGGGCAAGACCAACAAACTAAAATGACCACCTGCGCGAAAACCCCCCCGGGCCACCAGCCAAAGGACAACAAACTCCATTGACCCCCAAATCTAACACCCGAACAGGGCCCCACAGAACAAACAAGTTTCTCATAATTATTATTCACACAAGGTCCGACCTTCAACTACGCCGCGCGCCCGACAAAGGTCAACAAACTCACAGCTGCATGTCGAGACAGGATTTTTCGCTTTACAGACCAGATCCAACCACCCAAGACGGAGCACAAAATGGACGACACGAACACATTACAAATACACGACGCTTATTGGGTGAACATCACACCACAGACACGCCCATCGACGCCATTCACATTATACATAACCAATCACAGCACAGATACACACAACACGCCATTTTCATGTATGCTAATCACACCCACCACAACCAATCACAACACACCACAGACACGCCCCACAATATCCAACGCAGGGGGCGGGGCCTATTATTCAAAGTGTATTAGAACCTGCACAACTTAACTACTAATAACTAATTTTAAGAAAAACAATATGCTATGTTAAAAATAATAATGTGTCATTTTTCAAATGCAGACATTCAAAGTGCCAGACCACCCAACAACAATTTGAATAATGTTTGCTTGCATTTACTCTTAGATGGTAGTTTTAAATAAAAGGGCAAATTATTATAGATCTTTACAATGCGGTATAAGTAAGATCGCTCATAAAAAGCTGTAGAGTGAAGAGGTGGCGTGAGTAGACCCTTAAACCGCAGATTCAGATTATTTACACTAGATCTGAAACTGATCTTATTATACAAGTATGGGGGATTTTTTAAAATTATAATGGTATGATAAAGACAAGCAGCATTTAGTAGTCGTCGATTACTCATGTTTAGCCAGTTCATATCTCTCAGCCTGTGACTAACCCTTTCGTACTTACGAATTCCGTATATCAAACGGACACATTCTTTGTTTATCCCTAGAATATATGCTGAAACCATACACAGTGTCACAATAATTCACTTTAGATAACACAAGCGAAGTGCACAATAGAGCTTTAGTTTTTGCATCAAACATATGTCGATTATGAAATATTATTTTTAACACTGCATATGCTTTTCTAAGACATTTAGAAATATGTTCTTTGAAACATAATTTGTAATCAATAGTGAGACCTAAATTTACTACAGTATCTTGAAGTTGTAAAGTATTATTATAGATCTTAATTACAATTTGATTAACTACTCGATCTCTATTCTTACCAAATAGAATCGCCATGGATTTGTTTGAATTTAAAATTAGTCCATGTTGTTTAGAAATTGTATGCAAACGTTCTAGATATTCGTTTATTGACAAGCATCCATTGTGCAAATCTGACTCTAAAAACGATAAATATACTTGTGTATCATCAGCATCAAAGTGAGACTTGCATGATTTCAACACAGATGGGAAAGGTGATATGTAGGCAGTGAATAATAATCGGCCCAAAATAGAACCCTGCGGTACACCCTTATGTATGGATAAGAAGTCCGACCTACTCCCAGACAGCACAACCGCTTGGCTGCGGTTGGAAAGGTAACAGATTATAAGTTTTATTGCATTTTGTGTAAACTCAATGAAATGCAAAAGCCCTATTAAAATTTAGTGGTTTAGAGTGTCGAAAGCTTTGGAGTAATCCAAACAAGTACTGTTAACATAACCATGTCTGTAGCATGAATTATGTCATCGGTTATATTTAATAAAGCTGTAGTGCAGCTATGACCCTGTTTAAATCCCGATTGACAAATAGGGACGATATTATTGGCTACAAGATGACTACGTATTTACTGTCCCATGGCTTTCTCCAGAACTTTCGACAATACTGGCAAGATACTTATTGGGCGAAGGTCTTTGAAGTCCGCAGGAGACGATACTTTAGCTAATGGTATGACTAACGCATTTTTCCAAGAGCTTGAGAACACAGAATTAATCAAGCAGAAATTTACGATATGCGTAATATATGGCAACAGAAACAGCAGACATAGCTTTACCATATGAATGTTGATTCCATTAGCACCTGTAGCTTTAGTTTTAATATTGAGTATAATTTTAATAACTTCTCCTTCTTCAATGGAGGAAAAATTGAACAGGGTAGTAACAGCTTCGGATAGATTGTTATTATAAAAGTTTACCTTCGCCAGCTACTTTGGCAGAGATGAAATTAACGAAATAGTTATTTATTTGATTAACATTAGATAATTGTTGAGGAATGTTATTTGGTTTAGAATTAATATTTAGATGTTTTATATCTTTCCACATTGTGGTGGGGGAGTTTTGAAATCGTTGACGGTAGTACGCTCTTTTTTCATTTCTAACTGCGGGGGTGGTTAAGTTACGTAACTGTTTATAGTATTCCTAGTGCTCTGGTAACCTTGTTGACTTAAATTTACGTAGTGTCGTATCCCTACTAGACATCATGTCCCTTAACCTATCAGTATGCCATGGTGCCAAGGGTTTTGTAAACTTAGGCGTTACAAAAGGTGCATGCAAGTTAAGAAGGGTGGTTAAGTTGTCAGTCAGCATGTCAACCTTCTCATCCACAGTATTAGGATCGTAGATGTTTCCTAATCCACTCGAGAGGCGACATGGCCAGTAGCCAGTTACTTTTCCGCCGTATTTGTGGCATACTTTCATGCATCGCGCCGTTCAAAGTTGATGACGCAGTCCAGTCCGAGTGCTGCATTGCAGTCTTCACCCACGAGCTTAAGGTAACCTAATACAGAAAATTATTGCAGTTTGGGCGCTAAGGGTTTACTTTAGGATGTAGAAAAATCCGCAAGCACAAAAAAGTTCAATTAATAGATAAATAAATACGTACGTAAATTGCGAAGCCGGGCTTCTATGCATCGAATTACTACGGCAAACGTATAGGCAGTAGAATATTCGTCTATTAAAGACAGTTACTTTGGTTGCAATGCCCTGTTGTATTTTTTGTGTTTCTAAATTGCGCCCTTTGTAATTTTAGAGTTTGCATTTCTAATTTCTTAATACACAGCTCCCATCTTCATTTTCCGATGGCTCCAGTCAGAGAAACTTTGAATTTCGAATTCCCCCCCTTGCGATAAGACGCAGGTCGCCATATTTTGAGAGACGGGCGTTTGTCCTCCGCCCAACATTCGAGTCAAGAGCTCGTCCTTCGGAATTTCCTCTCGTGGCCTACTGCGACTTGTTTCCACGTAAACCCCAACTTCGAGTAGGTCGTGTATTTGGCGATGGAAGGATGTTTTCGCTATCAACCTCTTCTACGAGCGTAAAACTTAAGCCGCACATATAAGCTCTGGCCCGTTAACGATCTTTGGGTAAGCACAGTTTGATTCGTTAGGGTGCTGTACTGCTTAAATGGGTAATTATGCCTTTATTACTGCACCATTATTGCTGCACCTTGCATCTTGCACGCGCCCCTGGATGACGCTGTCAATTAAGATGACCTCGTGAAGAATTTCTGCATGCTAAATTTACAGCGTTGGAGGTATTTTTCCGGCGTTCAAAGAACTGAAGACATCACTCGTCGGCGTCGTTACCACCTGGAGAAGACCGTCTTGAAGCTACACAGTAGATGCACGCTGTCTTTGTTGCTAACATTCACTGGTATGTTTGTTAACTGAACAGGCGGTCCAGCCTGCGTAATTAAGCCATGATCCATAACAAAGGCCTTTGGTTACCAATCACGCACGGATAAAGTAACCTGTTTCGCAAGCATCGAGTTTAAAGACCATAGCAAACCTGCAACTTGGCATTTCACGCCGTAAGCGACCTACTAAACCCAAGTTCACCGCTCTGGCTTGCAAACGCACACGGAAATAAAATCAGCTTACAGTGCTGAATTGCTATTTCGTACCTTTAAACGCGCTCTAGTAATCTACACAATAATATTGAACTTTGTTTTGTCACTTAGCTATGCTATTTTGTTTTGTATAAATAGACCATTTATTTTTATAATATAATCAATCTGCATCTAATGTCTGATTCATTCACTACGTCGTTACCCTGCTACTAAGCCATAATATCATTGGAAAGTGAGGCTGCGTCCCCTAGGGTAGTTTGCTGTCGTCCCTTTATGTGCCATTGACTACATTGGCTTAAAACATAAATGCAGTCTTATTTATGTGCTTACAATTAGGGATAGAACCAGCGCAAAGCAACGGAAACCTGATCAGCCTCCAGGCAATTCTGTTCATGGTCCTTCGAGCCTGATCTGTCTCCAACTAAAGAACAAACACATCCCAAGGCTTACCAGCATCCCGAGAAGAAGACAACATCTGCCAACCACCCAGGTCCCAAAAAATGGCTAACAACATGGAGGAATTCAACAAATTAGCTGTCGCCCAAGAAGAGCTCGCGCAGAAGATAAAACAAATATTGTCTAACAGCAAAAAGGACCCTGCCAGCCGAAAAAACGAAGCCTACATCGCCAGTCGCAACAAGACGCTGGACGAACTTTGGAACACTGCAACTAAAGATCATGCAGAAATGGGGCAGCTAAGTATTCCAACTCATAATTATTTTACAACAGCGTATTACGATCAAATTAAAGCCATATACGCCGAAGCAAAAAGTTACTTGCAAAACTGTTCAAAATCAACTGAAATTTCCAATCCCTCCGTAAGTAGGAAGCAAGAGGAAATGGTGGCCAATCCCGAGCAAAAGGTTCGTATCCGAAAACTGCAGATTCGGATTCAGAATTTTAAGCAAGCGATGGACGACGCCGAACTAACACAAGAATTAGGGAGGCCCGCCATCACGACAAGGGAATTAAGATAAAAATGAGACCGTGTGGTCGAGATGACGAAGAAGTTATGTCTAACGACATGGCTTCAGAACAAATGCACTTCAGTCCTGAATATACTACGTTGAAAGACAGGTATAGATATTTAATTATTTTATTGCAAGCACCCACAAGGAACGAGCAAGCAGCAGCCATCTCGCTTCCTCAAGTCAAAATCCCCATATACGAGGGAAATTATGAGGAATGGGCCACTTTCAAGGACCTGTTCACTAAATTAGTAGATGACAACCAGAATATGGACGATGTCATCAAGATGCAATATCTAAAGACGCATATCAAGGGAGAACCAAGCCGACTGATCCAGCATCTAGCTGTTACCCAAGCAAACTACAACATCGCCTGGAATCTGCTGCAACAAAGGTATCAAAATTATCGCCTTATTCTAACTAAATTGCTAGACACCATATTCGATCTGCCGGTCCTCTCCAAAGAGTCAGCCCAAGGGTTAAAAAGATTGCACGACTCCATCAAGGAATGTGTGGAGGCAATCAAAAATTTAGGCATCTCCACCGACAGTTGGGGTCCGTGGATTAACAGAGCTATCGCTCGAAAATGGGATCCTGAAACCAACAAATTATATGAGCAGTCGCTTCAATGTCCAAACGAAGTTCAGGATCACCAAAATTTAATGGCTTTCCTGAAAGTGCGGTTCCAATCCCTGGAATCCATTCATGGAGCTCGAAAGCCAACGCAGGAAAGACCACAGAAGAATTACACTTCCGCATCCCTAAATTGCAAGCTGTGCCATGGAGATCATTACATCGACAACTGTAGTCAATTCCAGAGGCTACCTACCCATGAAAAACAAGAAGCAGTAAAAACCTATCGATTGTGCTATCGATGCTTGCGGCACCATTCAAATATACCATGCCGTGCCTATTTTAATTGTAGGATCTGTCGCTTTCCGCATCATACACTGATTCATAAGGCGCAGCCACCATCAAGGCCGCTCCCTGCCCAAAAGATGAGGACGTCAGCTCATGCAGCAGCCATGAAGATTTCCAATGCTCCAGAGAAGAAGCCGAAGTCGGACATCATCACCGCCAATTTAGGCGCACAGGAGAGCCAAGTTCTACTAGCCACAGCAATGGTCAAGTAAAGGCAGCATCCGGGATGACTCATCTATTACGAGTATTAATAGATCCCGGGTCTCAGGAGTCATTTATCAAGGAAGCATCAGCCGAATTATTGGCGTTAACCAGGACCAAAGTTCGAGCTGAAATCACAGGAATCGGGAACAGAGAGCCAAAAATTGCTAAATGGAAAATTCCAGGTTTGATCACACCTAGATTTTCAATTAACTTTTCCCTACCTGTCAATTTACTAGTACTTTCTAAACTTACAAAAGCCATGCCTTCATCACCCATCCCAAATATAAATATCAATTCCTGGAGCAATATCTTCATCGCCGATCCAACCTTCAACCAACCTGGTCCTATAGATATAATTCTAGGAGCCGAAGTATATTCCAAAATAATTCTAGAAGGAATCACTAAAACAAAGGATGGCATCTTGGGACAGAATACCGAGCTGGGCTGGATTTTATCTGGAACCATTGGAAGACAACATAACGACAGTATTAAAGTCAACACCATGGTTGCCAAAATTGAAGAAGACGAGCAGTTACAAAAATGCTGGAATATAGAAAAAGTTCCCACTCAACGAAAAATGTCCCCAGATGATCAGGTATGTGAGAATAAATTCACAGACACAGTGCAGCGAGACGAAGATGGAAGATACATAGTGAAGATTTCATTCAAGCAAACTCCAGTGAGCATTGGAAGGTCCAAACCCTCAGCATTGGCAAGACTATTGCATCTGGAGAAGAAACTGGGACAAGATCAAGATCTAGAAAGGGTAGAAAAGAAACAGGAAAACAGTGGCAAGTATTACATCCCACACCACGGCGTAATCCGAGAAGCAAGTTTATCAACCAAGCTCCGTGTCGTCTTCGACGCTTCGAGCAAAGCATCTTATGGAAAATCCTTAAACGAAGTCATGCATGCTGAACCGAAACTTCAGCAAGAGCTGGTCCACATTCTACTCCGATGGAGGACTCATAAGGTCGTCTTCACTGCGGACATTGAGAAAATGTACCGACAAATCAAAATGGACAGCCAAGACCAGGAGTATCAAAGAATCTTATAGAGATTCGATCAATCACAGCCAATCAGGGAATACAGGTTATTCACAGTCACTTATGGAACCACATCAGCTCCCTATCTTGCCATCCAAACCTTGCACCAATTAGCAGAGGACGAGGAATCTTCATTTCCATTAGCAGCAGAAGTTGTGAAGAGAGATTTCTATGTAGACGATGTGCTCTCCGGAGCCGACACTTTAGAAGAAGCAATCAAGCAGCAAGGTCAGTTAATTTCCTTATTAAAACGTGGAGGTTTTACTCTACATAAATGGTGCAGTAATGAATTAGCCATTATACAAGAACTACCCGAAGAATTGAAGGATTAAACATACCTCGAAATAAGTGAGCACGGCGTCAAGAAGTCATTGGGCGTCCATTGGTCTCCGTATGAAGACGTGTTTTGCTTCAAGGTGGATGTGAAGCAAAAGGAATCCACAAAACGCACCATATTATCCAAAGTCGCTAAAATTTTCGACCCATTGGGTTGGTTAGCACCCATCATTATCACTGCTAAACTACTCATCCAAGAGCTATGGCTCGAAAATATCAAGTGGGACGACCCAGTTTCAGAAAGTATCCAGGGCAAATGGGAAACGTTCAAATCTCAACTCAAATCGGTAGAAGAAATTACATTACCAAGGTGGCTTTTTACCAAAAAGGAAGCCCAAATGGAACTGCACGGATTCTGTGACGCTTCCGAAAGAGCTATTGGGGCCGTGGTCTACACCAGAATCATCACGTCATCAGGTCAATCCAAGGTATCATTATTAATAGCAAAATCCCAGGTGGCACCAGCTCGAGCAAAGACAACTCTACCCAGACTGGGATCTATTACAAAGGGTAATCACAGCACTGGACATTCCTAAGGTATCTACCTTCGCCTGGACAGACTCCATGGCCGCATTAGGATGGATAAAGAGAGATCCAGTAAGATGGAAGACGTTCGTCACAAACCGCGTAGCCGAAATCAACAATCTGATTCCGGCTCAACATTGGAACCACGTCAAATACGAAGAAAATCCTGCAGACGTCATCTCCAGAGGCACTAGTCCAGGGAAATTAAAGGAACATGTACTATGGTGGGATGGACCAAGTTGGTTAGTTAACAAAGGGTAATGGCCGTGTCAACCACACACCGCAACAACCAATGAAGAAGCAAAAGGTTACACTGTGCATCAAGCTACAGTTCATCAAGACGAGAACGAAGTTATTCATCGCTTTTCGTTTCTGACAAGAATGGTACGAGTCGTGTCCTACTGCCGAAGATTCATCAACAAGTGTAGGCGTCTTCCCATTCAACCAGGATGTCTATCAGTTAAAGAAATGGAAGACACCATCCTCACACTCATTAAGGTCGTCCAAGGAAGTGATCCTATTCTGAGGGCAACAGGATCTCAACTCCAAAAGAGAAAATGTGTGGACTCCGATAATAAACTCGCCAATCTCAATCCATTCATCGATCAACATGGAATCATCCGTGTTGGAGGAAGACTAGAAAATTCAACATTATCCTACCACGAAAAACACCCAATTATCCTTCCTTTTCCAATCATGTTTCCAAATTAATAATCCATGAGGCACATTTACGCACTTTACACGGTGGCACTGAACTCACACTGTCCTATGTCCGACGAAAATATTGGATCATCAACGCGAGGAAAGCTGTCAGCTCCAGCATCAAGAAATGTTTTCGATGTATCCGATTCAAGGCAGAGGCAGCCCAGCAATTAATGGGGAATCTTCCATCAACCAGAGTCAATTCAACCCCGCCATTCTTCCATTCAGGAGTGGACTATGCCGGTCCAATACAAATTCGAACATCCAAGAGAAGAGGGCACTCTTCATCCAAGGGGTACATTGCTGTTTTTGTCTGTCTATCAACCAAAGCAATACACTTAGAAGCCGTCAGCGACATGAGAACTAACAGCTTCCTAGCAGTCTTCAGGAGGTTCATCGCCCGTAGAGGACGCTGTGCACATCTTTATAGCGACAACGGAACAAATTTCGTCGGAGCAAGAAAAGTCTTGGACAAGGAGATCCGACAAGCAATGGAAGGCCCAGTTATTCAAGAAAATGTATCCACCATTGGTACCCAATGGCACTTCATCCCTCCAGTAGCCCCACACTTTAGAGGGATATGGGAAGCAGGAGTGAAATCAATGAAGCATCATCTGAAAAGAACCATTGGCAACGCTACTCTAACATTTGAAGAATTGACAACTCTGCTTTGCCAAATCGAAGCCTGCTTAAACTCACGTCCTCTGTGCCCAGAAGGCAACGATATTGAAGACACCACTGCATTGACACTAGGCCATTTCGTGATAGGAAGAGAGATAATATCACCACCGGACCCAATCAGCACACCAATATCAACAAATCTGTCAAATCGCAGGAGAATAATCCAAAAAATTAAGCAAGATTTTTGGAAATCATAGAGCTCAGACTACCTTCATGGATTACAGCAACGAAACAAATGGAAGAAACCGGTGGAGAACATAAAAGTTGGTGACCTAGTGTTAATCAAAGAAGAAAATATCAATCCCAGTAAATGGCCCTTAGCAAGAGTTACCGACATTCATCCTGCAACCGATGGATCCGTACGATTGGTAACAATCCAGAAAACAGAGAACATCAATTAAAACGGTCCATCGGCAGTATCATTCCATTACCAACAACTAACGAAGAATCGCAGAAACCAGAGTCTGAAGAGAAAATTTCGGCCAACAGCACCCACACACAATCATTCCCAGTGCCAAAGAAAACTGTCACGTCCAAACGGAAAATGTTTCTACTCATATTTACTCTCCTTACTACGAATACATTAAGTAAGGCAGTATTCAACATCCAAAAACCAGACAGCGGGTACTATGTAAAACATATTGGACACGGGAAGATTGAACGAGAAACATTCAGGATCAAAATCCAGTTCGAGAGGGGGAAGATCGAAGAAGACTTCGAAACAGTTACCGACATGGTGGACAAATTCGACAATCTCTGCAACTCTAAAAAGAACTGTCCGAAGATACATTATGCAAGACACTGGTGCATCATCTTCTGGAACAAAAAAGGCATATGGAATGGATTAAAACTGGTATGGAAGATATCATAACAAGACGAGCGAAACGAGGAGTGCTTGGGACTGTACTCACATCAATTTTCGGAGTAAACGACGAAGTCTATCAAGATATTGATAGACTCGACAAAAATCAACAGGAGTTAATAAAAATGGACAGTTAACAATCCAAATTCTTGCTGTCAGCACTTTCAAGATTTAATGAAACCGAAAAACGAATCGATCAGAAGCTAGAACATTTTCAAGAGAAACTAAACCAAGGAATCAAGGCAATCAACAACATGGACAAATGGTATAAGGCAACCGACTCCAACCGATTGAACATCCACATCATCAGTGTGTACCAAGTCGCCACCAATGTCATTAGTGAGCTGTGCAATTACCATACAAACATTTTAAACGTTCATTTCCAACAAGGTAATTTATACGAGCTAATCACGCCTGCCCAAATCAAGCAAATCTTCGCAAATGCATCCAGTAAACTCTCGCCAAACTTAAAAATTTTACCGGCCCCAATCCTAAAGGTCGACATCGGACATGATGACATCTACATCAACGTTCAAGGATACTTCATTATAGTAGAAAAAACTGAATATACCTTAATCAAAGTGACACCAATTCCTCTCCAAATTAACAATGGGTCCTACTGGGTGATCGACGTACCAAAAGGGATCTTCGCTGTGGATTACAACCTACAGATGTACTTTCAAGAGACAGATGAGGAATTTAAAGAAAATCTCCAAATTACTCCAAACACTTATATCTTGAGTATAGACCTGTCGCCTTCTACAAATCCCCCTAGATTCATTATATCCTTAAGATCTGCTTGGCATTCTGACTAAGAACCTGGAGATCTTAAATCGAAACCTCTCTGAAGAAGCTCCCCATACTAGACGCAAGAATCAATACAAAAGCTTGTCGTTTCATTAAAGAACTTTAAACCGTCTATAAGGACATTAACATAATACCCCAGGATCAATTAAAGCCCCTTGTACAAGTTCGGAGCTTCACTCACTTTTCCAGAAACAAATTAATTACATGCTCACAGCAAACACCTGCAACTTCCCCTTCAAAATTGTTATTGTGTCCGAACACGAAAGTTATGCACGCTGTCTTTGTTGCTAACATTCACTGGAATGTTTGTTAACTGAACAGGCGGTCCAGCCTGCGTAATTAAGCCCTGATCCATAACAAAGGCCTTTGGTTACCAATCACGCACGGAAAAGTAACCTGTTTCGCAAGCATCGAGTTTAAAGACCGGAGCAAACCTGCAACTTGGCATTTCACGCCGTAAGCGACCTACTAAACCCAAGTTCACCGCTCTGGCTTGCAAACGCACACGGAAATACAATCAGCTTACAGTGCTGAATTGCTATTTCGTACCTTTAAACGCACTCTAGTAATCTACACAATAATTGAACTTTGTTTTGTGACTTAGCTATGCTATTTTGTTTTGTATAAATAGACCATTTATTTTTATAATAAAATCAATCTGCATCTAATGTCTGATTCATTCACTACGTCGCTACCCTGCTACTAAGCCATAATATCATTGGGACGTGAGGCTGCGTCCCCCAGGGTAGTTTACTGTCGTCCCTTTAAGTGCCATTGACTACATTGGCTTAAAACATAAATGCAGTCTCATTTATGTGCTTAAAATTAGGGATAGAACCAGCGCAAAGCAACGGAAACCTGATCAGCCTCCAGGAAATTCTGTTCAAACCTGTTAGCTTATCCTATCAGTCGCACTGGCAATTTCAAATAGGAATCTAAGCACAGAACGTGTGCATATAGCTATGCAGTTTTTTGCCCGCATTCGATCACAAAGCATCTCAATTCAAATTAATAATTTTTAAAGTTTTATTATAGCCGACGATCGGACCGTTATTCTCAGTGCAGCCACTAGGATGTTTGCATGACATGTTTAATATTTTGTTTTACCAAATGTGGAATGGTTAACATAATAATTTTGAGGTTGGCGCCAATTACAATGTGTTACATGTCTGCTATAGTGCGCCAGGTTAATTGTTACTCCTGGGCATTATTGAGCCTCCCGCACCTAATAATAATCCATAATATTTGTGACGTACCTTAGTGATAATTAAATCTACTTTTATTACTACAGGTATTTTTTGTTTATCTGTTGATATAACCCTTCATAAACCTGATCGTTTCTTTTAGATTAGGACTGTGAAGCAAATGACATCCAAGGTAGGCGGTGAAGTGAATTGTTACCTAGACTTTTTTTTTGTGAATAACGATTGGCGCTCTATTGTGTTTAATTAATATATGTACTTTGTAACCTTAAGAATCGCCGCCTGGTCCTTGTTCACGCCATATTCGGCCTGGAGTTTGAGCTAGCCAGGGCTGTGTTCACCCATCGTTTAAAGGTGCGACATGGTGTCTTTTTAATGTTAAGTAACTTTATTCCAGTAGTAGATGATAGGAGCCATAATACGAGTCTAAAAAGAGCATAATTATGAAGCAATTATGAGTTGTTTGTAGACAAACAAATATTTATAACAGATATTTTAGCTCCACGTCATATTTTCCGAAAAGCGGTATGCTTATTAACCCTAAAAGGGAACCTTCCGCATTCTTCAACTTCTGCAAGTCGCTCTGTGGCATAATACACCAGATACTATTGCAATCGCTACAGACAGGAATATGAAAAACATTTTAATATATCAACTAAACCGCCTTTTTAAGATTCCAAGCATTTCATTGCTGCGATCGATAAATCTTATATGTGAGAGGCTTGCGTAGGTATCGGTTGCCACCCTTTAACATTTGTTCAATTGCATGTCTTAAACCTTATAGGCATGCTTTAAATGTTAACACGCGGTCAAAATCCATGTCACCGGACGGATACCACCCTAATAAAAGGTGCCACTAACATGCCGAAAGTTCACAGCAGTCACGCACAGTAGACGGATTTCCTCAACACGGTGATTCATATCAATAAACACTGAAACTCAGGTGGACTCGACCCAGTAAACTTTATTTTTAGAATATGTAATGTGTAAATTTTAACTTGAGTAAGACGTCTGCCATGATTGCAAACGTATTCACTCTGCTAATAGTAATAAAAATCTAATGTAACTTTAAATATTGTTTGTCCTTGCATGTGGGTTATTGTTCCTCCAATTTATATCAAAATACAATATTTATTAAAAATATTGCTTAATGAGAGGTTTTGGCTGTTCAATCTAGGACCGTCTTGTGTAGACAGACAACTTTATAACTACCAGCTACTGCCTACGAATTTTGAATTTCGTTTCGAAGAAGAAATTTTCATATTGCTGGTACATTCACATTAGGATTACTAATAATTGATTCTAGAATAGTGTACGTGCAGATTCTATAATTTTTCAATCTGTTGTAATATTTCGAGAGTGAAACCGAGTCCAAATTTTTTTTAAGTGACGGGGTGGGGGAGTAGCTCTTAAAATCTTCGGGGCTTGGCGGTCACTTGGAGTTTAAACACGTGCATGTGTGGAGAAAGGATTGCATTCTAATGCGAGAGCTCTGATGTTTTTTTTTGCAGTGATTTGTAGTGATTACGTCGATTAATCGAAAGCATGAAATAACTAGATCTGAAGAGATATTATCGCTTGAGTAGCTTTAGAATTGACGTTATGTGTAGCTTGATGGTGCAGTTGAGTTAGATACTGTTTCAATATTAATATTCCTGTACTGTTTGTAAAGAACTTTGCTATTTGCAACGTTGCTCATTATTTTCCTGCTGGGTTGGTGCCCAATTGGTACCGCAGATAATAAGTCTAGTTTTATTTTTATTTTTTCTACAGAGTAATTTATATCTGTTCATTATTTTAAACACCGCTCATAATCAGATTGTGACGTTAGCGCCGGCCGAAATCGTATTTTTACGTATTGGAATACGTTCGAATTTGACCGCCGCCAAAACTTCGTCACAAATTGTCCGAAAACATCGCCGAGGCACGAAGAAACAATCGAGGTGCGCAGAAATTACGAGCCGCCGGCGCCGTCGTCTTCCAGCGCATCCCTGCCTAAAATCCTGCACAAATTACGGCGTATGGTAATGTATAAATAAGAGGTATCGTACGTTGTGAAAGGACTTGACTTGCATCCAGCGAGCCGAACCAGCTTCCTGCCTGGGGCCCCCCTGAGGGCCCAAATCCTGGTCCCGCCCGAAGAACCTCTTGACTTTTAGTCCTAGAACCAATCTTTCCCAGAAATCCCCGAAAGATCAAAGTGGCCCATTGATTTTCAGTGCCTATTGATCTCCGTCGAGCCTATTCAGGAGTTATCTTGTCTAAAATTCAGACGTGGATCATTGTTTATATATGCCTGTCTGGAATTTATATAAGTTTGCTCTTCGAAACCGGTGTGGTCTAGAACTCGTACGTGGTTCGTTGTACATATACGCCTGATATGAGTCTTAGACCTCCTCGAAACCGCTTCCCGACAACATTCACGTAATTCATTCAGAAAGCATTTTAAAAACGTGGCCCTCCAGGTCCGTGCATAAGCTTGAACAAGAATTGCGAGGTTAAGAGCCCGCAACGAAACTCCCGGAATTAACGTACTCGTAAAAATTCAAAGCTTCACTTACCTAGAGGAATCTTGTCCTGAAGATTTCCCGTGCTTTCTGCAGTGCCGCAATTCATAGTACATAATCTAAACCAAAAATTGTGTGAGGTTAGCTTTAAGCTAAAAGTAATTCATGTAGCTTAAAGGAGGGTTTACACACCTTGAATAACGTAATTAGAAAACCCCTAGTTATCACCTAGACACCCCTGGAATTTCAGTAACAGCTTTAAACGCAAATTTGGCTTAAAAGTTATTAGCTGACACACGATATGTAATTCTACCGTATTTTCACTTGTCACACCAGGTTTTTGCAGCACACGAGGTTTTGTGGGCACTGTAGAATAGCGTCGACGTAATGGGATTACGCCTTATATCAAGTCCAATCTCAACACCCCCGAAATAAAAGCAAATATAACTTTATTTCATGCCCCCGATAAAAGTAAACAAACTTAACCTAGATTCTGTTTCCAGTTTAGCCGAGTAGAGGACGCTCTTCTAACTACGAATCCCTTCGTCCTGCCGCCGACAAAGTACGAGAAGAAGTATCGTGGCTTGCCTAACCCAGTAGGCGCCAGCCTGCCCGTGATACATTGAAATTCAAGTCTTTTATTTGAAAATACATGGAATATTTTAGTTATTATTTTAAAATGTAAATAGGTATACAAAATAAATCGCTTTGTTTGATGTGTACTTGATTGTATATTTGAGTTAACCAGACTGAACCCTGGCATCTGTGGCTATCCGAGAGTAAAAAGTTTATTAACATTGGTAATCATTCATAGCTCAAAGTTAAAGAATTAACGTAGAAAGCCAGGTTATTACAACTTCTTTCAAAAACATTAACCCTCTTATGTTGATAACCATCAAATGTCTCTTTAGAAACTGGATCAGTTTTGAAAACTTACTGATGTCAATGTTTCTTTTTACCAGAATTGTAGCTTTTAATCTGGAATATTGACCCTAACAGCGGGATGATTTGATGTCTTGCGACTTTTCAGATAAGAACACAAAAAGAACATCCCTATTATCATTCTGGCAACCTAGGAAGTTGAAATTCAGCAAATCAGTTCTTCCTATAAATATTAGAAATCCCGAAATACAGGAATTGGTTTACATTTTTCAAAAGTGATATACACCTGTTATGCATTGTACTTGCACTGTTTAAGAACTTCAGCACAAGATTATTTATGGAAAAACTCATCTGATCCACTAGTTGAGCCCATTGACCACCTACAATTTAGCTATGAGTTACGAGAAGATAATTTGTATACAAAACAAATGACCGATGAACCTTTATCTAATTCTTTACTTAAGCTACACAACTGTAATTGTAACTGTCGTACATTAATGCCTATTGAGTTACTACAGTTGCTTACTGGTGGTGTTCTAATTTCTTTTTTCTACTCCTTTATTAGTAAATTGCTCATTAAGCACTGCTTACTTGATTAGTAAATTCGTTGTTACAAACAGTGTTACGTAATGATAATGACTAACACGTAATTTTTTTTATTACGTTACAGTTAGCTTCTGTTGTTTGTACGAAGCGGTGTAGGGATGTGACTGCAGCCTCCTAATTTTTAAGATGGTGTGACAGATGATTTGACAGTTAATAAAATATTTCTTTTTCGTTTAACGAAATGAGTGTGATCGTAGAAAAAGTATAGTACGCAACTCGAGCTATAGAGCAATTACACGCTCGTGGAATTACACACGCGCCGCTACGCGGCTTGTGCGTAACTTTTCCAACTCGCGTGTAATATGCTTCCTACAGCTCTCGTTGTGTAATATACTATTAATACATTTTTATCCGGTTTTTTACCTATTTCAGTATTTTCCATTATTCTCCTTATACTTCATATCTGAATCTCTTATTTTAGATTGGAAATAAATTAAATCGTATTCCTCTTTGTAATTTTAATAAAGATTAAGACAACTGTTGCCAAAAGCCAATTTTTGATCATTATTGCTTTTTTATTTACATTATGTATACACTTAGTCAGAAAATTTCGGTTTATATTGAAAGCAATTAAAATCAATTATAAGATAAGGGTCCCCTCAAACAATATTTGTAGCAGCTTAGCACACCCGGTATGAGACGGGCCATTCTCAACTATTTCAATCTCAAGGAGTTTTTGATTAATTTTAGTCTTTCTTTTTCTACCATCGCTACTGTTTCCTCTCTTCCGCCATTTCTATACTTATATGTGGTTGCACAATAGCATGACAACGCATTGTAAGCCATATAAAAAAATGGCAATAATAATAGTTTCAATAAATATCAATCTCCGTATGTAACATCTGGAGAATATGTACATAGCTATATGCCTCAAAATGCATGAAACTAAACTCAAGATATACAAATATAATTATTTAGTTTCCTCCAGAGCAACAATTTAAAATTTAATGCGCTTTGGACATTCAATAAAAACTATAAAATACAAAATACTATTTCCATCATATCAGTAAAATTATGCATTACCAGCACTGTATTCCAAGATACACATTTTGAAATCAAAGAAAAACTTGAAAGAGAAAATCATAATAGAATAACGGCAATAGAAATACAAAAATCTATAAAGAAACAAAAAAAAATTGAAAGACCACAGGTCCAGGAAATAATCTTATAAAGTTAGTTAAATATAGCTCTATGGAATTATTAGAGATAGTGGTGTGTGAAATATTTACTATATGTTTGTTCAGTGACGATAACTTACTACAAAAATGGAAAGTAGGATATTTCATATTAAAAAAAAGCAAATAAAATGTTCCATATCTTAGAGGAATTATAGTGACAAGCTCTATAAGAAAACTGTATGCAGAAATAGATATTAGCAAAACTAATGAAAAATTAAGTTCAATTTCTCCATAAGCAAAGCGATTTCAGAACCTACCCGTTTTCCACAGACAATGTGTTCATGTAAAAAAGAATCGTCCAGGCAAGGAAAACCCATCCTGTATTTATAAATATAAAGAAAAAACCGTTTGAAAGGGTTGAAGAAAAACTACCACATGTGTTTCACGAGAGTGAAAAGACTATACCCACAACAAAAGTATAGAGAGATATACAGGGTGTTCGGTAAAGAATGGAACAAACTTCAGATATAGTTAACCCAACTTACCTTAGTCCAAAAGTTAGTACTAACGGAGCTACAGGGTGTCAAAGTTGAAAAAAATAAATCACATTTTTTTTAATATCTTTCGATCACTTCCAGATAACTTCACGAAATTTCGTTCCGAGGGTTTTTTGGCATGAGAAATTCAAATTTATCAACGATTCAGTTGTATCTTCTAGAGGGCGCCACAAGCGACCATTAGGACCCTGTTAAACCGCTGTAACTTTTTTGTGCCGCGGTATGTGTCATTTTTGACTGGAAAAATCTTTTTCCCTATCTTTTTTGCTTAAAAAAGGTACATCTTATTGAACTCGCTAGAAGTAACGGTTTCCCAGAAAATCGCATCTAAAACTGATCATGCGTGTAAATTATCCTAAAGAAAAGTCAGATTGTTGAGTAAATACTTTAACATCCTGTATCTTTGTTATTATCGACTGTTGCGGTATGGCCCATTATTTACTCAACAATCTGACTTTACTAGGATAATTTACATTCATGATCGGTTTTGGATGCGCTTTTATGGGAAACCGTTGCCCGTGTGGGGTTGCTAGTCCCCCATCGGGCGCCTCCCCAGGTGGCGGATAGGGGAAAGCTCGCCAGATATGGTGGGTACCGGGAAAATAAAAAAACCTGATGGGGCGGACCAAAACTAGCAGCCGAATGGTCGTCGGGTTAAGCGGCTCCCTGTAACTTGCCAACAGTCTATATACAATAGAGTGGACGAGCAGCTACAGATAGAGCACTCTTTTGCCCTTGCTGTGAGAAATCGCAACAAAAGGCGGATGAACCAAGAAATAGGTCAACGGCATAGAATGTTGAACGCAACGGGAAACGACAACATTAAAGATCCTAATGGACATCCCTAGTAAATCATCATGGTCACTAAAAACCAAAATCAGAAACCTACTGATCATGGGAATCGGATACCAAGATCCGGCATGGGAGGACAACCTATGGACTGCAGTGCCTCCTCGGTCGTCAGCCAGCAAAACCGAGGGAGAAGTGAGGAACAACATACAGAGAATAAAACCAGAATTCAGAATAGCCACGTGGAACGTGAGGAGCCTATTTGCAGCTGGAAAATTGGATAATGCCATAGCCGAAATGGAACATATGAAACTAAACATACTAGGAGTGAGTGATATACACTGGCCAGGATCTGGAAAATGCTCAACTAGGAATGGCGGTGTGATGTACTATTCGGGACAGGTAAGTTGGGTTAAATCAGCTTATTTTTGTCGAAGTTAACTATATCTGAAGTTTGGCCCATTCTTTACCGAACACCCTGTATAAGAGACGCTACGTAAATTTAAAAAATAATAGGAGTTTCAGGCAAAATCAGCATGACATCTAACTATATAAAAAAATGCTGACGAAGAATATAAAAAATTAGACCTTCAAATAACATTCGAGAAAAAAGATTTATAGTGTAGGAGGGAAAGGGTATACCGACACATAAAGCTGATTGCATCCACCGAAACTTTTAAATACCTGATAGCGATGATGATAAAAGCGATTTAGATGTAAGGACAAAGGTTGGGCAAGAAAAGCAAGCTACAAATAGGTTAAATACAATCTGCTGGATCGATGGAATAAGTAGAAACGCCAAAAGAACCATTTACAAGGCTATTGTTGAACCCATAACAACTGATGAGTCTGAGAGCTAAATAAAAGGAATACAATCCGCTTGCAATCTCTAAAAATGAACAGCAAAAGAAAGAGCTGTAGAATATCAAAATGGGAACACAAGACGAACGAAGGAATTATATAAGAAATGAGTATCGAAAAAACAATGATAGGTGTAATTCAACACATAAATATTCGACGGGCCCCATCTTTTGTTAATGGAAAATCAAATACTACAAACAAATACGCTTCATGCGTAAGACTAAACTCATAACAGATCATGGTAGTAAAATTTTAATAATTTATAAAGAACAGAGGATAGATTTGGTCTTGGTGGCTAGGATGAAGCAAAATAGCCACTCGATTTCAAACAGATCAGAAGTGACAAAAATATGCAGTCCGGTTCATTTTCTCTAATATATGAATTGACTGGTTTAGATTCAGTTTTAATACTGGAAGAGCTAATTAGCTGAATATTTCGATAAAATTATTCATTTACCCAAACAGAAAAGTCTTATTGCGTTGATGAGAATGCTGTAGATTTAAGTTATAGTAAAGATGAAGGAGATGAAGATGATGTAGGTAAAGATCTAAAAACTGAATTTGAAAGAGTTGTCCAGGATTACTCTTCTTCGTGTTATAGTTGCTTTGCTTTAGTTGCTTTTAACAGTTTAGAAATAAAATATAATCTGCACTCCGCAACTTAGTATAACCTCTATATTGCGTACAAGTATCTTATATCTTTATCATGCACTCTAGTCTTTAGCAAAATCAAAATAATTTTACATTAACGCGCGTTGAATCAAGTATGTTAAGCGACTGAACTATGACGAAATTATTAACAATCTAAGGAAAACATTCCGTGAATTAGGAAGCAAACTCTTGATATAATCATGTTCCTGATTCCTAAAAACATTATATTATACCGAGTGTTTGAATTGATAAAATTGAAGTGGTATCATTCGAAAGAGAAAAAATTCGCTTAATTTGATACTACTTTACTTGAATTTGTTGCTTGTTTAAGATAGAAGTAGCTTAAAAACTGTAATAAATATTTTACACTTGATTCACAAAAACAGACCAGCCATGATCAAATTTATTTATGCCAAAATAAAATGTTATTTTCTGTTACTTCCCGATTCACGTATTTAACTAATTGCTAACAATTCGCAAGTTTGTGAAAAAAATTGAAAATATACAAGCAAATGTATAGCAAGTACTCAAAAAGTTTTCCATTCTATTGTAAACAATAACCTAATCTGTTATAAAATGCCTGCTTAACATTAGCCAACTGTGTATCTGTGATTTGCCTACACTCCACAACCGATTGCTTCCCGCAAAGAGTTAATATTTGGGTGGCGTTTTCTGTAAATTTTATTTTTAGATGACCCCACAGAAATAAGTCGCATGGTGCCAAATCTGGAGATCTTGGTGGTCAGTTAATAGTGCCACCGCAACCAATCCAGAAATTAGGCAAGTTATCACTTAGATATTTTCTCACATTGAAACCATAATGCGCAGGACAGCCATATTGCTAAAACTAAATCACCTGATTTTCACATGCAACTTCTCCTAATGCAGTGCTAATCTAATTGATTAAGGGCCGGTTGCAGAAAGCAATGTTAAGTCTGGTGTTAGCTAACATCGCGTCAAAGTGAACAAAATCGCATCAAATTCTGTTTACTAATGTATTAGTTTCCATAAGTATTTGAGATTTGATTCGTTTTTGTTCACTTTGACGTCGCGTTAGCTAACACCAGACTTAACATTGCTTTCTGCAACCGGCCCTATAAGTTCTAAATAAAAATCCGAATTTAAATTTCCAACTATTTCAAATGGTCCAACAACGTTATTGTTAAAAATACCAGCCCAAATATTAATTTTCTGCGGAAACAGCGTTCTTGTATCAAGAGCTATTCGAGAAGTTTCTTGGGCCCAGTATCGAATGTTCTGCGTATTCGGTTCATTATTAAGTGTGAACGTACAGTCGCGGAATTAAAAATCCGGGCGAGTCGTATAGAGGATTTTTGCAATTTTTGGGTAATGTAAATTGAGTTTTGCGTTTCTAGGTTAGCAATTGACAGTCAAACAATGCAAAGTGAAATCAGCAAGCTATTTAATTTTGACTTTGACTAATTTCACCAGGTAATGTGATAAGT
The DNA here is from genome assembly GCA_940337035.1 of Agriotes lineatus. Lineage (NCBI taxonomy): Eukaryota > Metazoa > Arthropoda > Insecta > Coleoptera > Elateridae > Agriotes > Agriotes lineatus. Next base: position 23,067 of record CALNHX010006242.1, read on the forward strand.
AAAGTAAAGTAAGGTATACACTGAATCATCTTAAGTGGCCGGATTTTTAATTCCGCGACTGTACATTCATCTGTAAAGCAGATTGACCGCAAAAATTTCCTATCTTCGTTTGAGCGTTCCTACATGGCTTCACAGAATACGCGCATGCTTTCTTTATCGACTAAGAACACCTTTTGATGGCACTGAGGTTTGTAGGGGTGATAACCATACTTCTTTAGCACCTTATGCACTGACCGTGTCGATACAATGCACTCTCGAGCAATACATATTATTCTAGTTGTTTGATCAGCATTTATCAACCCACAAAACTCTTTCTTCCGGCTAGTTAGTGTCTTTTTAGAAATTCCTACTAACGGGTGTTTAAAAAAAAGCAATCTTTAAATTTCGCACCTTTTTTTCTGTAAAAGTTGCAACCCTAAAAATTTGACATCTGTCATCTATAATTATTGCGATTTTTAGTTATGGAGCACTACACGAAAGAACAACGCCTTGGACAGAAGATAGAACTAACATCTCTATTTTATAAGAAATACTACCTGAAAGAAGGCTGTCGAGTATTGTTTAGTTCAGCATACTATTATTTCTTGGACAAATAAATCAGAGCGAACATAATATGAAGGTGATAGTAGGTAGGCGTTCTCTGCGGTCCCGGTGTAGGACAGGTCTACTTCAAGGAAGTGACCCTGCCTATGCGAGCTGTGGTTCTTTCCCACGTCCTAATACCGGAAGAGAATCGTGTCTTAACCCTTAATCCCACGCAGATTCTCCAACTTGGAGGTTCAGGTATTGCTACTGCAAATTTTCTACGAGTAATGGGGATTACTCGTAGAAAATTCTCAGTTTCAAGCCTCGAAATACGAACAGATCAAAGAGAAAACCACATATGCAACGGACTAAGATTATTAATTTCCCAACGTGTAACATACAGAGCTTGATAGGAAAAATGAATAATATAATATTAGAAATACAACAAATGAAGTTGTATGTCAAAGAAACAAGAACAGAATACAGTTTTGTTTACAGTGGAGTTCCCAAACACAATAGGAGTTTGAATCCTAATGCATAAAAAAATTAAAAATAAGATCACAAATTGGAAAATAATCACGGGGGAAATTGTTGCAGTGGATATCAACATCATATATGCACCAAACCATAATGCGTCAATCTCAGAGAGCGATTATAGTTTCAAGAACTACTAGAAGAAAGTGTAAATAAAATTGGAAACCAGAGGGAAGTAATATGAAGGCAAATACCGGAAAAGCTGGCGACGAAATTGTTGGAAAATATGGAGAGGACATACTGAATAATACCGGAGAAAGACTCATACAGACATGTAAAGCAAATCAAATAAAAATAAGTCCAAATGGAGAGTTCAATATGTTAGAGTATATAAAAGAGTGGAATGTGGCTCAGATCATTATCATTATCAGAGCGAAAGTTAAAATACTATAAGAAATGCACGAAGAAAATAAAAACGAAGCTTGGGATAGAAAATGTTTGAAAATTAACTCACATCTGGGAGGAACACGATCGTCAGAAGCCTGGAAACTTGTGAAATCTCTAAGAACCGATGACACACAAAGAACGAAAATGCTATTAATAAGTTAAAATACATAAACACAACACTATGAACGAGAACTCACATGAACTAGACAAGACTACCTAACACAATCCCCAACAGTTTATAACATACAAAGTCCTAGAATAGAAATAAATCAAGAAATGACAGAGAAAGCTTTAAGCAGAATGAAACATGGAAGAACAAGTGGACAAGCAGAAATTAAAAAATGGCACAAAACACCTTAAAATGTTATTGGTCGAACTTCTAAACAGATATATTAACGGGGATGATATACCTGTCGACTTGAAAATGAGATGGGTCACTCCTATTCATAAAAAGAGAGGTAAGAATAGCTGTGATAATTGCAGATACCTATCAGTCACAAGTCGATTATGTGGTAAAATTCTGAAAATAGAATCGAAGAGCGGACAGATCATGTGTGGACAACATGTTTAGTCACTGAAAAGACAGTTGCGACGAACAGAGAAACTCAACTTCTGTTCGTAGACCTGACTAAAGCCTATGATAACGTTGCGATAAGTAAACTATGGCAGGTAGTGGAAAAATATAATCGATATAACCCCAATAAAAGCAGTAAAACAACTTTATCGGTTGCAGGATATTAATCCCTTGTTTACATATACAAAAGTAGGCTAGCAACTAAATCATAACTGATCTGTACGGTAATAGTCCATTACCGTACATGGCAACCATAACCATACAGCAACCGATAAACTATTGAACAAATCACGGATGTTATGAATCATAACAGCCTCAGATGTTTTAAAATCCTCGCTCACAACATCTGCGGCAGTTATGATACTCATAACATTCCTAGATATGTTAATAGCTAATACATGGGAGCCACTGAGAATGTCAAGATAGGAAAAGAGCTTTCGGAGAGTTTTTGAGTAACTAAAGGTTTCAGGCAGGGATGTTGTTTATCGCCCACTCTTTTTAAGATATACCTTAATGAAACCCTGCGACAATGGAGAAGAAACTGCCAGGGAATGAAAATTGATATAGGCGACGAAACAACTTTATATACACACCATTTTGCAGATGAGCAGGTGGCAATAGCACAAGATCAAGATGACCTGGAGTATACCAGGGCCATGTCTCTATCTCCGTTACTTATGAATGAATTTGGATGATATTTGACACAAGGATACTCGACATAATTTCGGATTGCACATACAAGTATAATCAAAATGGCCGACTTTCGGTTTCACCGGAAATAACACTAACTTTGATTTTTTAAATGAGTCACCCTACATATTTTATGGTTTTTCGCAATCTACAACTCAAATTACATACAACAGTGCTGCCGAATTTGCTTAGCTATTACACAGAAATATTAAAAAAAATAATTAATTGATTATTCTTCAATTTTAGATAAAGATAAGGTAGTGCATGATACATATCGTTAGATTGGTAATTACATTTTCTGTTTAATGGCACGGCTTTTGTTTTTTAACAAGCGCGACCACTCATATTTGGGAAGCGCGGCCGCCCATATTTGCGAATATCTCAATTTTAAAATTAATATTTTTATGCACAATTAGCATTATCCAATAAGTTTTTAATACTAAACGACGCTGAAAATTATTCTCTTTAATTTAGTACCACTATCATTTTTTTTTTCTATAAAAATGCTGAGCAGGAATATGCATAACCGTGATAAGCCATATAAATTGCCTATGTTCAGAGGTATGACCAACCACCCGGTATATATATATATATATATTTGGTGACAAAGATAGATTAAAGTGGCAGAACAGAAAGCGAAATAGAAGAAAAGCTAATAAAAAGAAAGACAGAATCAGAGATGTAATGGGGGAAAAGAAACAATCACATAGGAAATATAAAGAAGACAGTCATGCTGGTAGAGCCATGTTCAGAGAATGCCAGATTATAGAATTCCCAAACAAGTCATGAACTGCTCTGCCCTCTTTGAACGAAGTAAAAGGTAGATCAAAGCATACAAAAAACGATGTCAGAACGCCTTGACTTAACGACAAAGAGATTGGGAGGATCGCAGTAGACGGCGGTTGAGCACCGGAATATTCAGGGTGTTAATTAAGTACATAGACAAAGTTTAAGGGGTGATTCCTTGATCAAATCTAAGATAAAAAGTTCCGACAAACATGGAACCTAAACGGCTTAGTTTTCAAGATACAACATGTTGAAGTTTAAACAAAAATTATTGTTTATTCAAAAATCTGGAAAACGCCTCGAGGTATTCTAATGAAACTTGGTGTAGGTTAGGAGTTACCTTATTTTAGAAAAATCTGGTAAGCCACTGTTTTTTAGTCAATACGACAAGTTATTTAGCTTCATTCATTGAAACTATACGAAAGATGTATCTTTTATTTTTTTTTATAGAATAAACGTTTTCCGAGAAAAACGGAAAAATCTGTAACAGCAATTTCGTTCATTGGACGTTAATGGGACCTAAACGGCTTCGTCTTCAAAATACAGTTTATAGTTCCATGAAATGGTAGAAAATAGGGGAAAGTTTTGGTGGAGTTTTGATATTTGGTTCCTATATGTTTTTTGTTTGGGTCGCTGTACACGAATATCAGGTTTGCCAACAAAAATTTTGACCGGAGATATGTTTTTTTAAACAAAAACGGCGTAAAAACGGTTTTTTTAGTTTTTCTAAAATTACTTGAAAATCGCGAGAGCGCCACGAAGTTAAGTGTTAAAAACAAAAAAAAAGGAATTATACCAGTTTAGTTCAAAGTATGTAACTCGAAAACTATCCATTTTTCGTAAATCAAAATGGTATATGAAAAAAACTTATAGTTGTGGTAGAGTTGATAAAGAATGGAACAGATAAAATTTTAAGAATGCTTACAAAACTATTTAATAGATGCTTAAATGGAGAAACAGTTAAAAAAAACATATAGGAACCAAATATCAAAGCTCCACCAAAACTTTCCCCTATTTTCTACCATTTGACTGGACTATAACTTCGCAGCGCTCTCACGGCTGAACGATTAGTCGAAGAAAAAAACCTCACCTATATAAAATGTAGGAAATTGTATCTTCCTTCATTTCATATATGTTCAACATTTGCGAAAAATGCATAACTTTCGGGTAATTTTAGAAAAACTAAAACAAATCGGGTTCTACACAGTTTTTTCTTAAAAAAACATGTTTCCGGCCAAAATTTTTATTGGCAAACCTGATATTCATGTACAGCGACCCAAAAAACATATAGGAACCAAATATCAAAACTTTCCCCATTTCTCCCTTTTTGAGCACCATTTGACTAGACTATTAAAGACGTTTTTTAAAAATATTATTTAATAACAAACAATCTTACAATCTTAATGCAAGCCTAGCGCTTTCCCAACTACGCTACGCAGCTTCTCTCATCTATTGTAACATTGTTATTATTTGCTTTTTGTGTTGATTACAAATAGCTTCATATCTTCTGATTTGACGGCTTCTGCTATGTTGTATTTTATTTATTTAAATTTAATTATTGACTTTCTTTGAGCTATTTTAATCTTTTCTATGTTGTGTTTTGTCGATGCCCAATTTTCTGTTACATACGTCATTGCCGGCAAAACACACATTAAAATAGCTCAAAGAGCAATGGAAAGGCCCATGCTAAACATCACGAGAAAAGACAGAATAAGAAACGAAAAAATAAGGTAACAGATTTAGGCATCAAGATAGCACAACTAAAATGGAATTACGCCGGACATGTGGCTAGACTTGAGAAAAACAAATGGAACCGCAAGATTATAGAATGGAGACCATATCAACATAAAAGAGGAAGAGGAAGACCACCTATGCGCTGGTACGATGATCTCAAGAAAACGAGTGGACTAAAGTGGCTTCAAATATCACAGGACCGTGAACATTGGAAGGAATTAAGGAAGGCCTATGTCCAAAAATGGATTTAAACAGGCTATGAAGAAGAAGAAGAATTATTGACTTTATCTCAATTGAGTTGGGTTTCTACATCATACCAAATTATTCTATTGATTTGTACAATTATTTCTAATATATTGGCTATTAACTTATTTTGGTTTGTATTAAATACAATCGCTTCCAATACTGCTTTTCTCTAATTGGTACATTATGATATTGGATTTTTAAACTAATGGGAACAGGCTGTTAAATATGGAGATATAACTCCATATATTTACAAATCAAGTTGGCTTTATTTTAACAATTACGTCGGTGATTAAGTATTAATGCGTTGCGTAGATAATAACGAAAACGTAGGTAAACAGACGCCGCTAACAAAACACTCAAGGAAAGTTTCTTCCAGAAGTAAATACACGAAAATAGATGCCACCAAGAAAATTCACTAATTTCAATTTTAGTATCAACTTTTCCTGGTCTTATACTGACTTCTGCGATGCAAAATAGAGTTTAAATTGAACCAGCAGCAAATCCCCCGCCGAATGGGGCTCCTTCTGTCCGTTAGCCTACCGTAAAAAGCCCAGATGCCTGACCGAACGACGCCTTGTGCTTCCAACTTAGGCCGTTGTCCTACACTTAGGGGTCCACTGCTTTTTATGAAGGTCACTGTCTACTTCCAGCTTCCACGGCTCCAACTAATATGTCCTAGACCTCCAAACGCAGCACCAAAATTCCAGCTACACTTGACACATTGTTCAAACTCTTACCCCCTGCAGATGTGATACGAATCAAAGACAGGCCCCTCTATAGCCTACCAAAGGACACTGAGCCAAATTGAAACACACTTTTATTGAGCAAATGGTTATTTATTCACGTTTAAATTGCTTTTTGTGGAAAAGCCAAAATAAAACAACCAACCTTCTTTTTACTTCCCCCAATTGTGGTTGTTTACATTGATCTTACATTGGTATTCTTATTTCAAAGCCTGCTCTGATTACATTTTTTATTCAAATCAAGGATAACACGGAGTCGAGTACGAGCAGTGATACAGTGCAGACGTTCTTAGCCTGTCTGATATCGGTGCGATACGCTTGACCTCTAAGGCTATCCGTAGCAAATATTGTAAGTAAAATTTATTTTACTTATCGTTAACATAAACATCCCGGTCAATGAAACCAAAATGAATTATCGCGCGCCTGCTAAGCGCAATCATGATCATCTCTCACCGCCAATTAATGACGTTCAAAAGCGTTACGCATGGTCCTCTCAAGACTTATTAGCCAGCAACAAATATTATCTACCAGCAAGCGTGGAAAAGAAACTAACTGATGGTGAATCCTCCAGCAACAACCCCTCAGAAGTAGAAGATAATACACAATCAGAAACGACAACACCTAACGCAAAAATTCCACCAATATATTTACCAAATTCCATAAACCACACAGCCCTAATTGAAGATATAAAAAGCAAAGCAACGGGAGCTTTTTCTACTATATACAACACAACTACACTACGCATCAATCTAACAAAAATAGAAGACTTTCGAACATTAACCAAATACTTCACAGAAAACCAAGTTCCATATCATACCTACCAAAATCCGAATGATAAACCAATAGCTGTAGTTATTAAAAACGTTCCATTATCCCTCACTGATGATGAAATAAAAAAGGAGCTAATCAGTCAAGTACCAATAACTAAAGTAACGCGCCTATACACCAAAGATAGAAAGCCCCTGCCAGTTTGTGCATTAGAATTAACCAATAACGAACAAGCAAAACGGATTTACTCGCTTAAATCAATGTTCCATTCCATTGTAACAGTAGAGGCCAGAAGGAAACCCAAAAGCATTCCCCAGTGCCATAGGTGCCAGCAGTATGGCCATACGAAAAACTACTGTAGTTTAACACCACAATGCGTAAAATGCGCAGGGAGCCACTTACACACTGACTGTCAAAAGAAACCAAGTGATCCACCCAAATGCATTAACTGTGGAGGCGATCATAGCGCAAATTATCGCGGCTGTCCTCATCACATTGAGCTGTTAAAACAACGTAAACGAACTCAACCAACTAATTCGTATGTAAACAGCACCCAGACTTTTGCAGACAAACTCAAGCGTAACCTAACTCCGAACACTACTCCTACTCCTACCTCACTAAATACATCCTCAATACCAAACAACCTTATCCAAACTCTACTTGATCTCATTACGCCATATCTCAGTCAAATCAAAACTTTCATTATCAACACTCTCCTACCAATGCTCATCAATGGACCATAATCGTAGGAAAACGATACAAAGCTTAACCATCCTTAACTGGAACGCTAATGGCATCATCAACCAACGCTCACTACTTATTAGTTTCCTAGCAAGGTACAACGTAGACATTGCCTGCATAACAGAAACACACCTAGATCAGACCATCAAATTCCAAATACCAGGTTATAACATACATCGTAAAGATCGCAACTCCAGAGTAGCTGCTGGTGGAGTGGCAATACTCATCAAAAACAAATACGTGCATTCTCTACTCCCTGAAATCCCCAATTTAAAAATCGAGTTGATTGCAATTAAGGCCAAACTCGATGATCATAGCAACATCACAATAATCAGCGCTTACAGGCAGCCCAACATTAGACTTATCGAGGAAGATATAATTAGAGTTTTCGATACTTCCGAACCAATGCTGGTTCTTGGAGACCTAAATGCCAAAAACACCCTCTGGGGTTGTAGAGCTTCAAACCCCGAAGGCAACAAACTTGAAAACCTGGCCACAAATAACTCTTTCCAAATTCTGACACCTAGCGAATACACATATTTCCCGTATCGCGCTGACCACCAGCCTGATACACTTGACATAGTTCTTCAGAAAAATTTTAATAAACGAATCTACCAAAAAGTCATAACTGAACTAAATTCTGATCACCTTCCTGTTATTGTATCATTCACGAACGCTTTAACCATCAAGCAACCCATCTTAAAACTAATCAATGGCAAAGTAGATTGGAACATCTTTGAAGATCAGATGAATAGTAAACTACACTGTCCAATAAGCCTTCAAACCGAAAAAGACATTGATGTAGCCATAAGCCATCTTACCTCAACAATAGAGGAAAGTATTAGACTTGCCACCACAACAACACCCAGACGAACTTATCAGACTGATTATAGTCCTCCTAGATACGTCATTGCGCTAATTAACCCTAGAACGCATAGGTGGCGTCACATGAGACACCACCTATTTTACTATCTAGTTTTTAATGATTTGCTGTGGTGTTATCATATTCATATTTTCAGTACCTCTCCAGAAGATTATTGTTGATATATCCCTTTAATTTTTAATTTCCAAAAATTGTTACAACCTTTATAATTAGTTCTTTATTTACTTGGTGTATAGCCCCTCTATTTACAAATAGTAGAGACAACCTTTGATGTTGCCGCTGGGGCAAAATCACGTTGGTATCCCTTAAGTCTCTAGCATATTTAAAAATTGCCAAGGAAGTTGTATAATTAAGTAAAATGTGACATTGACATTTGTCGTGATTTTATTCATTTTTCTCTTCGGGGGCAAATTCTAAGTCGAGGACGTGGAAATGCCACGGTGTTGTGTCGATAAGTATAAAAATAGTGGCAGAAAAGGATTTCAGGTACTCAGATCAGTTATTTTTTCACTGTTTACACTGAAATTTACCGTTTAGTAACTTTTTGTATTTTCATGTTTGCATCAGGTTTGCCCCAGGATGTCGCTACTATTTGTAAATAGTGGGGCTATAACTTGGTGTAGAGTCCCTGTATATAGGTTACTAAGAGTTGGGCCATGAACGGGATACATTTTGATTGGTTTGGATCACTTTTTGCAAGGCATGTGTGATAAAAGTGCCGTTTTTACAGATTTTGTAACATGTTACGACCGATAGTTTCACACATGTAAATCTAAATCTTAACTAAATTGGCCGTATATTCCTAATAGTCGGTTCTAGAGATCCTAAGAATGATCCATACTCTCCCATCAAAGGCAAGTTAGCAAAGTTGGTTGCCATAACCTCTCTGTTCGATTATGTCAAATATCTAATTTGGAACAAAAATGTGTGTCAAATCAGGCTGTTTGCGCAACTCTTACAGCCAGTCTTATAAAGATCACTAATCTGAGGTTAACTTTAATTCGCTGTTAAACTAAACAAAAGCGCATCAAAATTTGTTTACTAATGAATAAAATATCATAAGCAGTAGCGTTTTGATGCGCTTTTGTTTATTTTAACAGCGAATTAAAGTTAACGTCAGATTAGTGGCTTTTATAAGACCCGCCGTTAGTAAACTATATACAGGATCTCTAACTTGGTGTCGTATATGACGCCATCTATGCAATCACGTAACAAGTTTTCTCGGTAGGTGTTGGTCGGAAACAACTTGCCATCTGCCAGTTTATGTAGATATCTTTCATAGTAACGTAATGCGAAGTGGAATTTGTTAATAGTAATTATCACTACTGTGTTTATAGGATGGCCAGTTAGTTATTATACTTGAGCCGCCGAACAGATAGAGTCGTCCATGCAACCAAAATAACATATTACAAAGGTCACTGGATAATATTTTAACTATAATTACTAAAAGGAACAGAGATGGCGACCCTTATGATTAGAACTACAGTGACTATATAATCACAGTGTGGCCATACGGTGGTCATGTTTTCTATTGGTTGAAGGCAAAAGGATTCCAAGTTATTGTCATTTTTAACAGTGTACAGATGTTTAGTTACAAAAAGTTACTAATGTCAAAATAACACATTGGTATTTTATAACTTGTCAAAAGTTTGAGTGCAATCTGCCATTAGTCTTCCCGTGGCCGTGAGTTTTCCAAACTATAGTTTGCCAATTAGTTATTTACGATATTCAGTATTAACATCACACAAACCAGAACATTTAACAGAGAAATAAATATTTTCATAAGTTTCATATTGCTTAAATATTCGTAAGTAACTGCTCAACAGATTATTATAGGGTTCAAAAGTATGTCCGAAATTGTCTTATTTTAAATATCTCTTTTTGTTGTTCATCGTGCTTCAAAATATTCAGTACTTTGCCAAATTACACCTATAAAACATGTATCGGGAAAACTCTAGTATAGCCCACTGGTACATTTTGACATTTACGGAATATGCGCATAAAGGAACTGTTATGCCAGTGGTGAAACTGGATTTTAAGCTATGGATAAGAGAAATACTCATTGGGAAATTCAAATTCACAATTATATACGACGATTGGAGTAACTCCTTTTTTTACGGTGATGCACAGGCATTTTTGTACTAAGTACACACAAATCTTAAACTGTAGCTAACTTAAATTCACACCTTGACGGCAGTCAAGATTGGGTCTGACATGAGACTCCCGTGTTTTGCCTCCATTGCCTGAACATTTGTAGAACCTCCGACAAACTGAGAATCACATTATCACGCGCATGCGCCTAAGCACCAGTGGACTATATTGGGGTTTAGCCCATGTAACTATCTAATAAAATTTAGATGTTAATAAAGCATATTAAATTACCGAAAAGATTTCTACGAATGATGCTATATCATATGTGTTTTGGATTTGAACTTTCCAATTTCCATTAATTGTAATAAATTGAAGACACCGTATCACTCATATTTCTTCAACATTTAAACCCCATTGTGGTATTTTATTGTATTTGAGACATCAGTCATTTTTAATAACAATCTTTCACTTCAGCAAATGAATTGTCAAATTTTATTTTGACTTTAGTAATTTTTTGTTACCAAATGTCGGTTACACCGTTAAAAAAATTCTAATTTTTTATTACATCACCATGGTTTTTCGCAAAATCTGATTTTGACATTGGATCCAAAAGTACCAGCCAACAATTGTATGGCCACACTGTGATTATATAGTCACTGTATTAGAACTAATTTCAATTGACATTAAATAACTTTTTGAGATTATGATGGCAATATCGAGAGATCCAAAAAAATTGATCCTCTGCGGGCCATGGAAATTCAAACGTATGAATAATATGTTGGTGGCACTGTAAGTATATATCAAATTCGAGGTTAGCAGATTAGGTTTTGCGTCAGCCTGTGTCAAAACTAACGCAAAACCTAACCTGATAACCTGCAGCGTAATTTATGTGCTGAACAGAGACTACCGAGTGATTTTTTAAAAACTCAATTTCAGCAGGCCCTGAATAGCCTGATACAGTTGGCAGTACTGAAATGCATTGTTTGTGACATTGTAAGTCTATGTCAAATTCGAAGCTAGCAGGTTAGGTTTTGCGTCAGCTTTGACACAGACTGACGCAAAACCTAATCTGCTAACCTCGAATTTGACATAGACTTACAGTGTCACCAAAAGTACACTTCAGTACTGCCAACTGAATCAGGCTATCCAGGGCCTGCTGCAATTGAGTTTAAAAAAAATCACACTGTAGTTATTTGGCAAAACTGTTTAACGTAGATATTAGTACCTGATCAGCTCCTTAGATTTAAAAATTAATTTAGAATGTAAGTTTTTATTCATACTCATAAATAAATATTTTAACAACTTAAACTTCCGTTTTGTGGTTTAATATGCATCTATGCAGTCAAAATTGTCTTCCAGATATTAAAAAGGGTGTATAGTAAAGTTAAAGTGCCTCACTAAACAAAAAAAGGTGTGGTGTCGTATACGACACCACATATGCGTTAATGTAACTTTCTTAGATGTATGCGTTCTAGGGTTAAAACTAAAAGTCAACTTCGACGGGAATGGCAAAGAACCAGAGATCCCCAACTCAAAAACAGTCTAAACAACATAACCCACAGAATCAAACTAGAGTTAGACACTTTAAGATTTACAGCATACCAAAAGCACATAGCTGACTTTAGCACGGGAGACTGGGGCCTATGGAAAACTACAAGAAAAATACTAAACCAAAAAGATGAACTCCCCCCATTATCTTCCGAAAATAATAACATAACCTATACCACAGACCTTGAAAAAGCAGCCGCTTTCGCCAGTTATCTTGAAAGTAATTTCACTCCTGTAATCACTTGCACGCCCACCCATAAACTGCAAGTCATCAATGATATAGAAAGTAGAGTACCTATACCCGACTGTATCCTACCAACTTCACCCGACGAACTCTTTAGCATCATACAGAACTTCCCAGATAAAAAATTTCCCGGACATGACTTAATCACCAACAATATCCTCAAACACTTCACTAAGAAGACGTTAGCCTATCTAAGCTCAACACTCAACGCCTGTATGAGACTGGGCTACTTTCCACAAACTTGGAAGCATGCACAGATCGTCATGATTCCAAAACCGGGTAAAAACAAAAAGAAATTAAACAGTTACAGACCCATTAGTCTACTGACATCACTTTCCAAGCTCTTCGAAAAAGTAATTCACAGTCGACTACTTAAGCATATTGAAAATCATAACACAATACCTAAATATCAATTTGGCTTCAGAAGAGGCCATTCTGCGAGTTACCAGCTTCAAAGAATAAGCGAGCTCATCGAACGGGGCTTCAACAATAAACAATACACCGTAGCAATCTTCCTCGATGTCGCGCAGGCGTTTGACAGGGTATGGATAGAAGGCCTCAAGAAGAAAATCCTTCATATTATAATGCCCGCCTATCTCAAAGCAACCATATTCTCCTTCCTGGACAACAGAACATTTGCTGTCAAAATCAAAACAACCCTGTCTGAAGTCACCAAGATCCGAGCTGGAGTTCCCCAGGGCAGCATCCTGGGGCCGACTCTCTTCAACATATATACGTCTGACTTACCAGAGCCTGGTGCTACAATAGCTACCTTCGCAGACGACACCTCTATGTTCACGCAAGCCGATAACCTCAGTGAAGCAATCTCCAAATTACAGACCGCAACTGACAAACTTTTAACTTGGTTCAAAACTTGGAACATCAGAATAAATCCTGACAAATGCCAAACCAAAATTTTTACACTAAGAAGGCTCAGCAATCCTCCTTGCATACAAATAGCGAACAATGAAATACCTTGGAACCCCAATAACAGTGCTGTCAAATACTTGGGATTATATCTGGACACTCGATTAAGCTGGGGGTACCACATAAACCAGAAGCTTACCCAAAGCTACACTAGACTACAACAATTATACCCACTTATCAACCGCAAATCCTCTTTAAAAATTGAATGCGCAACACTACTTTATAAAACCCTAATTCGACCTTTAGTCCTATATGGATCACCGGTCTGGTGCAACACCTCAAATACCAACATACAAAAAATACAACGCCTCCAAAACAAAATCCTAAGAATCATAGTCAACGCACCGTGGTACGTTAGAAATACTCAACTACACGAAGAGCTCGGCATCTTACCCATTGATCAATACATCAAGAACTGTGCGAAAAAATTTCTCTCAAACGCGAGTGCATGTAGTGGTGCGGAATTCTATCAACTCTTTAAACCTAATATTCACACCAGGCTTAAACGCAAACTACCACAGGACCTAGTTATAGCAAACCATAGACAAAATTAACCAAATGTTAAATCACCGTGCTTATTATTTTGTCGCACTATGTCACAATATATATTCTAAGTTATAATATGTCACAAAATCTTTTAACCATGCTATGTATAACAAATGATTGTTGATCTGGCAATAAATGTACATTTAAAAAAGGATAACACGTTTGATAAGTACACTTATGGTCTATGCCTCAGATTTAGATTATGAACATTTATCCTAAATTTAATTTTATTATAAAGATATGCCCAAGTTTCCTTAGTTAGAATTTTATGATAAATGAAATCTGACGATTTTCCATACTGAGTTAATTAATTTTATGAGAAATATGTTGACGCTTCCTTATTTCATATACTATACACCTTAAGCACAAATTTTAAACTAATTGAATTTTCTTTTTAGTAGCACGGGTTGATTTTGAGAGAATGTAATTCTGCAAACTTTACTAGTCTATTCAGGTCATCGTTAATAAGACTGCAGGCTTGGTTGGTATTTTGAGGTTTCAACAATAAATAAATTTGTGTGTCGTCAGCATACCGATTGTACAAGGAATGTCTTAATGTTGAACTGTAGAGGGTTGTGGAATATATTGTATAAAGTAGAGGTCCCAAAATCGAACCTTGGGGAACATCATGTTTGATATTACGAGGATTTAATTTTTTATTATTTACCCTGATATACTGCTGCCTACCGCTCAAATGAGCGTCTATTCATTTTAAGGCTGATACATTAAATCTAAAGTGGCGTAAGATAGCTAGCAATACTTTGTCATTAATTATATCAAACGCTTTAGAAAAGTCGGGCAAATATAATACTGTAAAATTGCCGTCATCTGTAGCCTATAATATGTCATCAGCATTTTTTAACAATGCTGCTGTACAAATGAAATTGTTATCATCTGAATAATGTCTAATTTCGTTGTCTATTATTTTCTCTAAGATGTTTGACTGTACTAGGAGAATACTTATAGGCCTTAAGTCTTTTAGTTTTGAAAGACATTTTTTAAGAAATAAGTGTTGATTACATTGATTATGTAAGACAATAAAAAAGGACAACACAACTCTAACATCAGCATACTGATTCCATCATCACCAACAACGTTGATTTTATCGAGTTTAAATAATTATTAACCTTATCATCTACAGGATAAAACTGAAATTTTGTCGTAATATTGCTATTAACGTGTTCATACGTTGTTACGACGCGACGTCTAGATCTGGATCAACGATACTATGAATGGAATCAATAATATATGATATATATGATTAAACCCCTCGCTAAAATAATATGGGGTTTTAAAAAATATAAAATAAAATTTATGATTATTAGCATGGAATACTACACTTTATAAAATATTTTAGTTTCAGTTACGAACCTGCCTGTCAAACTCAGGGCAAATTAAAAGAGTGTAATAATAATTACCACTAATAAATGGTTTACTGCTCATCCTTTATTTTATCTATTTGCAATAAATAAATGCTTCGCTCCGGTGAACATGAAACAAACTTAGCTCAGGGTGTCGGTTCATAAAATTAATAGGAAACTTTGTATGAAAAATAACTCGTTGTATGACAAATACTTTCGGATATTAGGGAAAATGCACAATTTCCATCTGACGTTTAGATAACCTCTAAATTTGACTCAGTAAACAAGATGATCTGTCACTGCAAACTAGCGTAAAATTGAATTTTAAAACACCAAAAGGACAAGCAATCATCAGGTAAATACGATTAATACTGTGACGTAGCAACTGTTAAGCTCGTGTTGTCTCTAGTGTGACGTCGAAACCCAAGCGAGATCGTTTTTTTTCTGCATTCGGCCAAAACTGAACCTGGTCATACACTTCGTATACAGTCTGAACTTGATGCGATCTAAAAATAATGGACCTACTCCAACGCTTGCCCTGTGAAATTACCTTGAAAAAAGCTGCTTTGTAGGCGGGATACGTTTTCTGGGGACGCTTCGTCGATGGTAATTCTCGTGGTTGCTTCCTGCTCCGAAACTCTGTTTACAGGCACTCAGGAGGAACGGCTCTACACGCAGCGCACACTGTTTTTGCTGGGCGATGCGGCTCCTTTATGGAAATGAGCCCTCGAAGTTGGTCGCACTTGGACGAATCTTGCTGCTGGATAAACTGCTACTCTCGGGCCTCTTAACACTTGACAAACTGTACCCAAAGATGCCTTGTACACTGGTGAATAACTTTACACACAACTGGTATTAAAAAGGACGTTTATTTATCATATTAAGCAATAAAATATGGAGCTCAATTTGCGCACAACACAAACTTTACAAGCTTATTTGGTAATTATCAACAAAAAACTGTCGTGTAACTTACAAACTAGATTTTCCATTTTTATAAAAGAAATTAGGATTAATAACATGTTTAACCCTATGGACTACAGTTTTTATGTCATGTCTTTGCCTAACTACTAAAATTGTCTTTTTCTTGGAATAAATGTCACTACAATTTGCTCTGCTTTTAAATCACTTTTGTTTATAATGCACTGATACACTTGGAGTTCCTTTAGCATCTCACTAATTGTCTTTCGATCGGTTGCCTTCCATTTTTCATTGCTCTATTACAATTATTATTTTGCTAGTACTGTTTCGTTACCTTTCAGCTAATTTGCCGTTTAGTGGCTTACACTTTTAATACATAACGGTCATATACTCTTTGTACTTAACAAATCATTCTGTATCACTTTATTCACATTATGTCTGACATTAATCAGCTCAAATCCGTCAGTTACAAATTAAATTGCATTGGCCCTTCCGAACATTTATCATATCTGAAACTCTGAACGTAACCCTTCTGGAACCTGCCTTATTTCAAGCTAACTTTTGTCCCTCAACTTATTATGTTGACCTTATTCAATTAGTTAATTAGGCAATCAGAATTGTTGTGGGCAGTAAACCATTACAATATATGATTAAGAAATCTATAAATACATCTGCGAGCAACATATAACGCGTTTAATAGTAATTTTTTTATAACCCCTTCTAACGGATATGGGTTTTTGTGATCTGGAACTCATACTTTCGGAACACTTTTGTCGATTTCCGCCACGTCTTTCATCCGCTCCAATTGATACCATGTTAAAAATTTACTAGGATCTGCTAGATAATTAATTATCAGTCAAAAATTTAATCCTGAGCAGTCGATAAGTATTTTTTAGTATACCATAGCTGCTTAAAAAAAGACGATAATTTAAGCATATTAGAAAAAGTACTTATCTATCACAGAGTAAATGTTAATTTTACTAAATACTACTCTTAAGTATGTAGGTACGTACATAACGCGGAATTCGTAATGGTTTTTACTTACGCATTGTGGTTATTACAAATATATTGGAGTCTTTTTCAAGAACGAAATCTCTGGGCTATAGCATAGGAAACTAAACTGAAAGTTTGAGAATCATAACGATAATTCTTCTTCCCTGCGCTTTATAAGGAGACTTGATTGAAGCCACATTTATTGTAGTCGAAATCGCGAAACCATTTCATAAAACCGTTTCGTTTAGTTTCGGGTAATTGCTTCTCTACAAGTGTATTAAGATAATCCAAACTTTTATAGGATATTGGCTTCCGTTTGAGTTACAGATATGAATTCGAGCCGAGATTTGCAATAATCAATATGCCGTAGGATTTAGCTCCCGTACAATAAGGAACAAATAGAGCGTGCGGCTGGAGGATAGACTCAATAAAACAAATCCCATCTGCGGAATACGGTGTCGTGAGTCCCGAGGGAGGTCCAGGCGAGGACATCGCCATCATGCCGGATAATAAATGTCCAAAAACGCAAATACGGAGTAACATTTGCTCGTAACGGCCGTCTAAGGCCGTCGTTTTATTATTATGCGGAAACAGTAAAAAAGCAGATGACGGTCAGTCGCGGGGGGTCAGTGGGGCCCTCCTTCTTCTTTATGTGCGACGCATCTAATTACGGGGCATCGGCTGATTATTGCCATCGACCCCAGACGTTCGATCGACGTAATGACGGGGACTCGTATTCGCATATTGTGTATTCCGCCTTCGGGGGGCCCTAATGGCCCGGGGCCGGCTTTATCGCAGCATCGGAGCGATTCTCCGTTAGGTGCCTCAGGAAGGTGGCCGGCTATTTATTGACTGGACATCGGCCATAAAATATATCGGATCCGGGTCCGGCACATAATGTCTGTTGTCGTAAAAAGTTAGCGTCGCACCGAGCCATGCGTCATTGCGACACACTGATACAAACAGCTCCTTATCTGTCCGGCTCGTATTTTGCCAGCGCCTTTCAGCCGCACTTTTTAGCGCCTGCTGCGGCTGACGTTTATAGTAAAATTGACGTATACGTCGCACATAAAGGCGGTATAATCCCGCGGTTTGCCCACCTTGACCGCTAACGACGCCGGGGGCGCCCTTGCCCCATTCTTCTCGCGGCTAATTGACCGAAGGCGATCACCGGGCCTCAATAATGAAGTTACGCGGTGTCGCTAATGGCCACCCCCAGATAAAGCGGTGAAATAATGATCACGCACCGGTGCTGAATTTATCACGGTTGTAAATAACTGAGCTTTGTCGCTGCGATTAGTGTCATTTAGCGCAATCATTGCCGTTTATGGAGCGTAAATGTTATAGCCACTATTTGACCTACTACCTCCGCTTGTGGATTAATTCTGCCTCTTGCAGTCCAGAATTTTACTTTTACCATACAATATTGATAAAATAATTTCACTTTACAAAATCTGCAAAGAAGCCATGCTGTCTCTCTTACTATTAAAACTAGAAGAAAATAGATTACACAACATGGGGTCATCTTTTCTAGAGGAATATCACAGGGAAAGCGGAAATCGAATGATCTTTTTCGGCTTCAAGCTACAGTAAAAAATATTAAAAACTCATTTCAATTCAACGACTCAGTTTAATTGTTTTCCAAAATATAAAAAACTAAGTAGATTTTCTCAATGTACTTTTGAATCTAAGTCTTAACTGGCATGTTTGTAAGTATATAAAATAATTGAGTTGGTTGTCTTGGAAATTTCATAAATAATTATTATTATTTTCGCAGCAGGGTACCAAAATGCTTGTATTTCCCAAACTGGAAAAAATAAATACAATTGTGCCAGTAAGTGTTAGTTTATCGTTTTAATGGATGAATACGGGCGTGGCAGAAAGGCCACAAATAAATAAAACTACAAAATGTGCAAATAAATTCAGAAAATATCATTTTTGTGATACATAAGAAAAGCCTATGGGCACTATGGACATTATGAGCTAAGAGCCCGCGATTGTTGTACACACCTCGGGCCAAAACCCTCGGTTAGTACACTAACAATCTTGGGCTCTTATTTTACTCATAATGCCCTTAGTAACTTAATAACTATTAGCAATAGTGTAGGGCTGATTATTATAAACCTCAAACATAAATAATTTTCTAAATAAATGTATTCTAAGTGGGGCTAATAATAAAAACTAATATCACTTTTTTATCAAAGATGGAAAATTGTAAGAAAAATATAACGGGCGCTCGTTCTCAAATTCGAACATAGAAATTTAAAACTGCACTGAAACTTTTTGCCGACTCCTGCTCGCCAATTCAACTTACAGGAAAGATATTGATATCAATAGAAAGACAAAATTATTGCGCATCAAATTATGCTACTAATAACAATATTTACTGATGTAGTATAGAAATAATGCCAAAATATCTAAAAAAACAGCTCGAATGCACAATTTTGATTGCTTATTTTTGACTTTGACAGTGGACACCCGGTATATAGGGTGACTGTAATAGTTTTGCAAATACTTCAACTGATAAAAGAGGACAGTGACGTGACATAATCATAGTAGTAACTATTATTATCACAGAGTTTTTACTAAATATAATTTAGATAATTTAAGAATATTCTTGAATAATACTAGTTTTATCAAGATATATAATTTAAGCAATAATGTAAATCAAGCATTTAATGCATTTCTGGATATTCTTACCTGGGCAGTTGATGTACATTGCCCAGTGCTTAAAAGGACAAAGAGAAAATTAAAACAAGATAACAGTTGGGTCACATCTGAAATAATTAAAAAAGGCAATGAACTTAAGAACTTCTATTGGTTAGTTCAAAATATAAAAAATCTGGTGTGATACACTCACACAACTTCCTTTTACAGTGATCTTATAATTAGTCAAAAATTTCATTTTTAATTTTTAACCATTTGTTAAAAATTTTCAAAAATTACAAATTCTACAAAAACGGTACAAAATCGAGTGTTAGTTGAAGAGACAAATTTTCTCTAGAATTTTAAGGTGAATTCAAAAATGTAATAATATACCGGGTGTTTTATTTAAAATAGGAGTTAATAAAAAAAATAGAAAAAAAAACAAAAGAAACCCACTTTAGAAGTATTCAACTGGAAAATCACCTATCTCACATCAATACACATTAAAAATGTAAGAAAAATGTAAAGTTTAAAAAAAATCGTTAGAGCCGTTTTTGAAAAAATCGAAAAAAACTGAAAAATCACAAGAGTAAACACCTACTTCCGGTTATGCGATTTTCTTCAAAAGCTTGCTGTCTCATCTACATAGTACACAAAACTTATATATGAAGTTTCAATGCCATACCTCTTTTCGTTTTTGAGATATTCTGTTCACAGACACACAGACAGACACACAGACAGACACACAGACAGACAGACAGACAGACCAATGAAAAAAAATATGTTTTTTGGGATCAGGGGACTCTAAAACGTGAAGATCTGTTGAAAACTCAATTTCGAATTTTTGGGGTGAATCCAATACTTCCTTTATAGTAGTAAAAGGAAGTAATAATCCGGAGTTGTACAAAACCTATAAAAATAAAAAACATGAATACAAAATTTTAATTAAAAAAAGGAAGCAAGAATATTATAGTAATATCATTAATAGTGCTAATAATAAACCTAAAGCAATATGGCAATTTGTGAATAGCAGTATTGGCAGGGATACAATTTCAAAGGACATTGTTATCAAGTATAATGGTAAGGAATTAAACGATCATACGCAGATAGCAAACGGCTTTGCATTCCACTTCTCTAATATTGCAAAATACAATTTAACGAAGTCTTTTGGAAATAATATTTCCAAAAGTTGTACATTGCCAACACCCAATAATAACTCCTTTTTTCTCGAGCCTATTACTGAACAAGAAGCGATTGATATCATTAATAACCTCAAACGTAAAAACAGTGTCGGTATCGACAACATATCAACTGCAATACTAAAAGAAGTCGCTAATGCTGTAGCAAAGCCTTTAGCCCATATTATAAATTTATGCTTTACCTCAGGTCAGTTTCCAACTAAATTAAAAATCGGGAAAGTTTCACCAGTATACAAAAAAGGTGACTCTTTGGACATTAATAATTATAGACCAATAACGGTAGTAAGCACTCTAAGTAAAGTTTTTGAAAAAGCAATATATAAGAGAACAATGTCTTTTATCATTAAGTATAATCTTTTACCTGCTAATCAACACAGTTTTTGTGAAGGCAAATCTACTGAAACTGCCTCTTGTGCACTTATTGAGTATGTATATAAAGAGCTAGATGGAGGAAAACACGTGGCTGCCTTATTTTTTGACTTATCGCGTGCATTTGATACGCTTGATGTAAAATTTATATTAGATAAGATGTCTATGTTAGGTTTTAGAGGTAATGCTTTGGAGCTGTTCAGATCTTATTTATGTAAGAGAAAAATGTGCATTAAGGTGCAAAATAGTATGTCAAAAACTGTTAACTGCGAACTTGGAATTCCCCAAGGGTCTGTGCTGGGACCACTGGTTTTTATATTATATATAAGTGACATTTCTAACAGTATAAAATCAGGAGTTGTAATAAATTACGCTGACGATACCACAATAGTGGTTTCAGCCCAGACTTATCAGGACCTGGTTGATCTAACAGCTGCAGCAGCATGTGAGTTTCAGTTATGGTGTAAACAGAATAATTTAATTCTTAATGC
The DNA here is from genome assembly GCA_940337035.1 of Agriotes lineatus. Taxonomy (NCBI): domain Eukaryota; kingdom Metazoa; phylum Arthropoda; class Insecta; order Coleoptera; family Elateridae; genus Agriotes; species Agriotes lineatus. Next base: position 45,011 of record CALNHX010006242.1, read on the forward strand.
TGAAAAGACAGAGTGTATTTCTTTTAAAGTTACTGCTCCAGAAAATAGTCTTTCTTTTAACTTTGCTGGTAGTTTTATAAAATCAGTTGACTGCACGAAATTTTTAGGCACATATTTGGACGGAAAGGTCTGTTGGGGGCAACAGATCGATTCAGTTTCAAAAGTAGTAAGTACCTAGGGCATGTTTTGCTTTACGTCAACTTAAAGAAGTACTTTCAGTAGACTGTTTAATGAATGTCTACTACAGTTTAATTTATTCCTACTTAACATACAATGTTGTGCTATGGGGAGGAGGGACTGACAGCCATCGAATTTTTGTTTGTCAAAAAAGGGCTATCAGAATCATTTTTAATATGAGCAGTAGAGACTCTTGCCGTTCTACTTTTAACCGTCATAAAATAATGACTTTTCCGTCTATTTATATATACAAACTTTTATTGCTAATTAAGATGACAATTAGTAAACATGCTGTAAACCTCCACAGTTATCCAACTAGACATGCAGGTCAACTAATTTTGGAGCAACATAGAACCATAAAATATGAAAAGTCTCCTATCTATGCAGGGAAACGATTATTGAATAAGTTACCTGCACACGTAAGAAATATGAGCTTCATAAAATTTAAGAAGTGCATAAAATCGTTTTTATTAGCCAAATGCTACTATAGTATTCAAGAATATACAAATGACCAATTCGGTGATCTGCAGTAGCTGTGGAGTTTTATACATGTACAATATGTGTACTGTGACTTTTACATGTTTTGTACAGTTTCATTGACTGGTTGCTTTTATTATTTATTGTTTATGTTATTTATATCCTAGTCTGACGTAGCCAATGTTTATCCTCTGTAAATCAAAAGGCTTTAAATAAATACATACATACATACATACATACATGATTAGTCCAATAATATCTTATACAAAAACTTTTAAAACACGTGAAAGTTTTTCTATAAAAGTTTCAGAGCCACAGATAAGTTTCAATAAATGTACTAATTAAAAACCAAAGAAGCCTATTTTTATTAATACTTGTATTAATGACATGTTAACGTCATCTTTTTGAAAAATACCTTAGCAGTATCTCACCATTGGTAAATTCATTTTATGGTATTTTTCAAAAAGATGACTTTAACATGACAATATAAATATTGATAAAAACAGGCTCTCATGGTTTTAATTATTACATTTATTCAAGCTTATATGTGGCTTTCAAACTCTTTTAGAAAAACTGTAACTAGCTTTTTTCAAAAACTAAAAGTTTTTGTATAAGATATTAGTAGACTAATCATGTTATGTTACTTTTCTCTTTTAACAAGTTAAAATATTTGCACAGCTAGTAAAGTCACCCTATGTATGTAATTACATTAAGATTTAAATTCAAATTTATTATTATTATTAGTATTATTAATTAAATATGTTATTTTCTCACATAGGTAACTTATTTTCTACGAGTATTTTACTGCTACTTTATTTGACAAGAAAAATGATAGGTAATATAAAACAATAATATATAATAGTATTTACCGAATTTAAGCAAATGTCATCAATCAAAATTATAATTTAAAAAAAAACAAAAAAAGCAAACAGAATAGAAGTGGCAAGAGTAGCACCGCAGATGAGAATTAACATTACTTTTTTGCATAGTGATCGTGAAAGTCGTCTTTTTTTAACGAAAAATCGGACTGAACGTTCCACTTTTTTTAACACAAAAATCGCGAAAAAAGTACACTTTTTTAACTATTTTATTGAAATGTCAATTTGACAGTTGTCAATTCCGAAGTCGTTTTCGACTAAATTTCTACCAAGAGATCGCTATGCAAAAAAACTACGTGTACAACACGTTTCGAAAGTTCTTTTTTTCATTCATTTTCTTGATTAACTCGGGCTTCGCCCTCGTTATCAAACTGCAAATTCATGAAAAAAAGTATGACTTTCAAAACTAGTTGTACAAATTACTATTTTTGCATAGTGATCTGAAAGTCGTCTGTTTTCAACGAAAAATCGTTTTGAAAGTACCAATTTTTTTAACGCAAAATCAAATAATACACTTTTTTTAACTATTTTATTGAAATGTCAATGTGAATTCCGAAGTCGTTTGCGACTAAATTTCAAGTTACAAGAGATCACTATGCAAAAAACTACGTGTACAACACGTTTTGAAAGCCCGTCTGCTTGATTAACTTGGGCTTCGACCTTGTTAATCAAACTGCAAATTCATGAAAAAAAATATGCCTTTCAAAACTAGTTGTACAAATTACTATTGCGATGTATTTATATATCAAGTTACTAGATGACTCTATGTGAATTATTTAACCAATTAAATATAAAAAAGCATTCAGATGATTATTTAGCAATTCAGTACTAAGCTTTTTCCGAAAGAAAAATATTGAGTTTATTTGAATAAAATTTTTGGCAAAACATTATAAAAACGCAGAGCCAGGTAAGTTGCACCTCTTGTTCCAATTGTGTTTTAAGCATTTTCAGTGGCTACGCGTTCTTTCTTGTGATATATATAAGCATGACAAACAAATTATTTCGGTTCGACGTGATATATGCAAGTAACAGAATCATGTAAGTGTATCCCAAATTAGACACTTTTGATAGGAAACATTCATTTCTAGAGGAGATAGTAAAAAACTAACTTACATGTTACAGGCTCGTTTTTTGTGTAAAAATTAATGGCGAAAACCGCACATCGTTATCTTGATCTCTTTAAAAGATATAGGGTGATTTTCAATTTGGTGCATTTTCGACTCACCCAGTAACTTGCTTATTTGTGAATATTTTGCGTTTCTGCAAAAACATTCTTAAGGCACATTTTTACAAAAACACTAAGCATACAATTCGATTCCTTTTAAAAAGAAATTAATGTTTCCTATCAAAAGTGTCCAATTTGGGACACACTGTACAACTACCTTATAGAACATATACGCGCTTGTGCATACAAGAATCCTGTTTCATAAAGTGATGGTTTTACTAATATAATTTTTAAGAGTATCTTGTACAACAGCCAAAGGTTTCAACATTGTCTATATTGGAGAACGGACTGTTCAAGACCAGTATATTGTTTTTAGTTCTTTTAAATTTAAAAATGTGCGAGTACTTAGTACTAAAATTTACTGCAATATCAAATTTTGAATTAGCAATTTTTGTTGTAGTATGCGGAGGTAGATTATTAGCTTTATATAGTATGATCAAAAAATTATTTTTATCTAGTATGGCTATGGAACAGTTCCTAATTTATGAATGTAACTGTAACTCACTCAAAACTCAAATGTCAAGTTTGACATTTATTTATAAATGTAGTTGCATTCATAAATTAGGAAGTATTCCACAGCCATACTAGATGAAAATAATTTTTGTACATACTTTATGATGTAAAAGGAACGTAGATGCACCTTAATGCAACTCGTTACTAAGGAGTTATTAGGATGGAAACATTATAGGATAAAATACAATACCTTTATCCGCAAACGTCACAAAAGTGACAACTTATGTGTCTTTATTGACAAGGTAAAAGTGTCACTTTATCTGCCTAAGCAGATAAAATAGCGACTTTTGCGTACTTTATCTGCCTAAGCACACAAAATCGTTGCTCTCTGTCTTTCTTTCTATGTTTGTTCGCTATCTCCTCCGAAGATACTGGACCGATTAAATTATATAATGGCTTAAAATTTTGCTAATGTTTAGACTTAGATCGTAGGCCGGTTTTTATTTTCAAAAAGAGTATGAAAAAGTTTTAATTTAAATAAACGTTTAAGCAGCGGATCGGAGCATCTGTCGCCGTGGGTTATGGTATGACAGCTGCTGTGGCCGTGTGCTATTAGCTCGGGTGATTCAATATGTTCATATCATTACAGTAGCGCGCTATTTGAACAACAGAGGTTGGCGCAGGGGTACAGTGCTCGCCTGTCACGCGGGTGGTCTGGGTCCAATTCCAGGCCGATGCATCTTTTTTTTTAAATTTATATTAATGAAATTTACCTGAATACGTTTGCGGATAAAATAGTATATGTTATTCGGAGTAAAAGTGACTTTATGTGGCTTAGCTGAATTATTTGCCTCACTAACGTTCGGCTAAATAAACTTCAGCTTCGCCACATAAAGTATCACTTTTACTCCTAATAACATAATCTACTATTATTTGAAATCGGCATTAAAGTACCTCGAAATCGTCATTAAGATACGAGAAATTTGCATTAAAATAATTCATTGTTTTACGACTTTTTTGTAGGTGGCGAGGCGACAGATAAACGTCAACCGGCGTTAACATAACTTACAAATGTTGGTTAAAATGTTGTCATTTCACGATTTCAAATAAAACAAAATGTACTCCTCGGCACTGAAGTTCCTTTTTATCGCTCATGTGGTTTATTTGCCTTGGCCCTACGGGCCTCGGCAACTAAAACCACATTCGTGATAAAAAGCTAAACTTCAGTGCCTTGTTATACAAACTACTATTTCTGTTCTATCGCAAAACATTATTGAGTAAAGCTGGTCATAATGTAAAATTATAGCGGTTTGAAAATATTTGGGAGGAGTTGATTACTTTTATCTAAAACTATCAAATAATAGGTACATTATGTAGGTATCCAACTCTAAATATATAAACCTGATCATATTACACTAGCGGAATATAAAATTTCATATTCCACAGGGTTTATTTTAAAGAGTAGATTCATTGTCAATAAATGACAGCTACATGTTATTGTACTATATCAGTACTGTCTGCTTGATCGAGATATCATCCATAATAGCCAAGGCAGTTAAAATTTAACAGCCACGGCCGTTATATCCGTTGCTACACTACCAAAGTACGTGCGGGACCCAGGTTACTAGTAAGTTTTATTTATATTGTTTATATGAAAATTACAAATCTTTTTTTTTATTTGTAGTGTACTAGATCAACATATTACAATGTTATGCATTGTATTGGTAATACTACACAATTTTTATGGCTATATATTAACATGGAGGAATAATATTTCCTGTGGCTTAATCACTATGCGGGTTTTAGTCTATATGTATTTACCAAATCTTGCGATAGCTGGCGTTTCAGTTTTGTGTGGATATTTTTCGGGATAACTTTATCTTCTTTTATCTTTTATCTTTAAATTGGCCACTTTTAGTAGATATTACGAAAACTGTTAAACCACATACGGCCGGTATTACATAGCGGCCTAATACAGTTATAGTATTTTACGTTACAAGATCGGGAAGTGCCTTAGAACAGGCCGAAAAAAATGTCAGAAGAACGAGGCCCGAAGGGCCGAGTATTGCTATCTTTTGAGGACTCTTCCAGTAAGGCACTTAACGAAATGACATGGAGGATAGAAATGACAGCAAGTTATACTGCTGATTCAAGGAGAAATAAAATGGACACAATTAGAAAGATTTTGAAACCGATCAATCCAAATCCTGTTAATAATGTGTGTGCTTCTAATCTATGTGCTTCTAATTTCAATATTGCTAATACTCCTTTAAATTGCAGAAAGTGCAACAACATTGCAATAATTACTTGTATAAGTAAATATATCTTTGTGTTGATGTAAGTTTTTCATTGATACTTTTATAAACTTTTGAAGGTAAATGTCGATTAATAAGATTGGCATATATTATCAACTTGATTAAACTTATTAACAAAAAAGGCAGTTGGGTACCTGTCATCATCAAAAACTATATAGTTGAAGAGCCGCCTCGCATCTTAGGGCTGTATGACACCTGGATGATTACAACACTCGCCTACGGCTTGTGCATAAACTTAATCCTCGTGTAATACAGCCTACATTATATGCTTGTTAAATAACATATTATTACGAAACAGTTATCAACAATAAGATCAAGAGTGACCAATTCTTGTCTTCTTCGCGGTTGGATTATTGAAACTATCAAACTGACATAATTTGTGATTGTGCAGGAAGTTTGAGACGTATAACCAGAAAGTGTTGAAGTACGCATTTGATTATGTTTTGAGTACATTTCAAAATAGGATCAAATAAATATTTATTGACAGCTCGATTTGTTTGTGTTGACCGAGCTGAAAGTCTTCTCTATGGAAACAACATATAAGTTGGCAAAAGTTATTTATTGCGTTGCCTAGTTGAGTTACTCTAATATACCTAATCGATTTGGTATTATAGAAATTATACAAGATAAATCCAGTCTTCTGATTGGTTGATATCGGTACGAACGAAATTATCGTAAAAATACAGTATATAATAACGAGTAGCTTTTGCGGCGATTTTCTAAAAGCAGAAGCTTTGCATTAATCTGACTGGCAAAAATTACCAAAAGGGTAATACCAAAAGTTATATTTGGAATGACAATAAAAAAAATAAAACACCTGGCGCTGTCAAAATGTTTGGCTACAATTCGAAGAATTTTGAGAAAAGAAACATTTAGATTTGAAACAACTTTCAAAAACAATCATTTAAATGAGATCTTGAAAGACTATGGATACAGTATGCAGGAGCTAGATGGAATTAACTATAAAGAAAGTGGTGTAAACCATTTGGAATGCCAAAGAAGAACTGTTAAAAAAATTATGTCTTTGAGACTTTAAAATTAAAATAAATCCGTTTTTTATATTGCATTTAAAGATGTAATGGCTTTTGGAGACAGCAAGAGGAAAGAGCTTCAAGTAAGCACTGAAAAACGGAACGTGAGTTCGGCCGCACTGGCAGATTTAGAATGCCTTAAAATAATTACTCTCTCTGAAGTCTATGTAAATTTGTTCAAATAACTACGCTAGAGCTTGTATAGAAGGGTGGTGAAAGGTTAATTGAAAATTTTTAAACGAGAACCAGACAGCAATGGAATTCAAACTGGACGTTTTGACGACAATATAACCTTGCTAACAGCAAATGCTTGACACGTTGAACGATCCAACTATTTGTTCTGTGAGGTGAGTTTCTTTAGAAAATAATGTTATGCGTTAGTAATTTAACTTTTACCTTTTAGGCTGATAGAGAAGATGTTATCAAAGAAGGGTCCAAATATCAAAATTAGCATGCTTTTGTTGACTGAAAACCATTTTTAGAATAAACCTACTAGAAATGGGTGGTTTCAGAATAGCCCACTGTGCATTGACGAAATTAGCAAATGCACGAAACAGAGCGCAGAGAAAGCAGGATTGGACGTTACGACGGCTTAGGAGAGGGGATAGGCAACACACGATGATAAAATATATACTAAAAGTTTAAACCTTCTGTTACGATTACGTTTACAAAACTTACTTTAAAAGGCAGCTTAATTCATTATACTTTTGGACAGTAGAGAATTATATATTATGATTTAATTGCTTTAAAAAACCTCCAAATTGTTTATAGAAGCCAATTACGTATTTTCTTATTATTGCAATATAAACTTAAATTTACAGTTAGTAATGAAACCTTATGCATTAGTTTATTCCTGTAGTTGGTTAAAATTGAATAATATCTAGAAACTGATTTCAACTAAATCCATATCCTAGCAATATTGACTAATCAATATCGTCGAAGACCATTTCTGACAATTTCTAGAAACTCTATTCAGAAAGGTTAGGCAACACACTTTTGTTTGGGTATACCACACGCAATAAGCTTGTAATTTGATGCACCTACGTGGCAAGGACGGAGATTACAAGATCTTTTATCTTTTAATCCCTTCTGCTTTCGTGTGAAAGCGGTATTTAGTAATTTAACTAAGATATCTTGCAGTTGAAGGTTTTCATATATGTGAACCCTTTTTAATATTTTTACACAAACAAGAATCAAACAATATTTTACTTCCTCAACATAAGGAGTCAAGTAGGTAAGCCTTTATTCCCATGGAATTTAAAATCGCCATGGAAACTAAAAAACAACCAACAATACTACTCTTTGAAACGGTTTCCAAATGCGCAAGTGTTCTTTCCTTCCCCTATAGTGAATTGTACATAAGTTTTAAAATCAATGCGTGTCTGTATGTACTTTGTACTACCAAATTTGTTTTTATTTTATATGGTCATATACAAGGTGTTGATTCAGATTTGAAACATAGGCTTTTCACGTGCAAAACGATTGAAAATATTGAGAGCAAAATAGGGCATAAAATAATTTGTTCACCTTTAAAAACTGCATCTAATTCGTAATTTTACATTTTTAAATATTGCCAGCAATTTTCCTCAAAATAAGAAAAACTATTTAAAGTTGACTGAATTAATATTGGATAGCAATCTTTAATTTCGCATTTAAATCCCTATGTCTCAAATCTGAATCAACGCTTTAGAAAAATTAACATCACTTTCTAGTTTAATGATTATTAATATTATTAAATTATTTATTTAGATACCAAAGGCTCTTAAAAATACAGAAAAAGTATTTATTTTTATAAAATTTGCCCTTTTTAGTTTTTACGAACGAAGGTAAGGTCGTGCATTCTATAACGTACAAATAAAAATTAATTTGAAATTTACTATGTTATTTATTTATTTATTAACGGCATACACCATTTACATTAAAATGAAAAATTTACTTTTAATATACACAACAACAAATACGTGTTAATAACAAAAGTTTTGTCATAATTAGGAAAACAAATATATTAAACATTCTGCAAATTGTTCACGTGGTTTTTAAATGAAAAAAAGCTCTCAGAAAAAATGTCCAACTCAGTCTGATACTCAATGTAGTTTCTCTGCATTCTGGTAATGGGATTATTTATTCCGTAGTTTGTTTGATGAAAAGGAATACGAAATAGTGGTGGGTTACGTACTCTGACATTGGTATTAAAATCAATCAGATTTAGTAATATAGGAGAATCAATCATTCCATTAACTAATTTAAATAGGAAACATAAATCTATAGACTTCCTACGTGAGAAAAGAGAAGTCAGGTTTAATTCTTGGCGAAGCTGAGGGTAATTGATTAGAGTTAGGTCATAGCCCTTGCGGTAAGCGTATATTCTGAAGAACTTATTTTGAATACGTTCAATCTTATCGATGTGTATTTTATAATGTGGTGCCCAAATAATTGATCCGTATTCAAGGGAAGGACGTACCAGAGTGCAAAAAAGTGTTCTAAGTATATTTTGTGAGAACTGTCGACTATTCCTTGTTATAAAACCCAGATTTCTTGAAGCCAAGTTGGTAATTTTCTCGGCATGTCCACTAAAGCTCAGGTTCTTATCTAGTAAGATTCCAAGATCTCTCGCTACGTCAACCTTTCTCAAAACTTCATCGTTAAATGAGTATTCTGATAAGTTAGTTTGGCCCCTAGTAAAGCTCATAGAAAAACATTTAGCAACGTTGATATCCAATTGATTAACTGACCACCATTTAAGAAAGCCATTAATGTCCAACTGTAAAAGATGAACATCATCGGAACCATTAATTTCCCGGAAAATCTTTAAGTCGTCAGCAAATAGTAGAAAATTGGAGTTTGTAATGTACCTATCTAAATCATTCACAAAAATATTAAAGAGTAATGGTCCACAATGAGACTCTTGCGGTACTCCAGACAGTACGGGGAAGGCTGGCGATAAGAAATTATTAATGCGAACACATTGGAAACGATCGGTCAAGAAACTGTGCAGCCACTGAACCAAGTCAGCATTTACCCCCATGTCAAGCATCTTTTTAACTAAAAGACCATGACTAACACTGTCAAACGCCTTGGAAAAGTCAGTATAAATACTATCAACCTGAGATCTGCTTTCCAGGGCATTCAACAGGTAATTGGTGTATATTAATAGGTTTGTAGTAGTTGATTTATAGGGACAAAAACCATGTTGCTCCTGAATTATAGTATTTTTTAATTGGGTAGACAAATAATTGGTTATCAATTTATCTGCTAACATCTTCACGATTACCTGACTTAAATATAGGAGTAATGTAACTGTTCTTCCAAAACTGTGGGAATTCTCCAGAATGTAGTGATAAGTTAAAAATAGTCTGAATGGGTTTGGATAAAGTACAACTACAATTTTTTAATAGTAGAGACGGTATTCCATCAGGTCCAGTAGAGATTTTATCTGGTAGCTTGGAAATGGCATCAAATACTTCAGTAACGCTAAAAGAAGGAACCAAGAAATTATCACAAACATGCAGTGTGTTTTTGTAATCTGGAATCTGCAAATCCAAGTTATCTGCTTTATACACATCAGAGAAAAACTCTGCAAAGAGATTTACAGAATCATGACCTGAATGACCAGTCGCGTTCTTGAAAAACATCTGAACTGGATACCCATAAGATCTTTTTAATTTATCAATATGCTTCCAAAAACAGGATCGACATAGAGACGATTCTCAATATTTTGCATAAAAGACTTATAGCATTGTAAATATAATGTTTTACATTGAAAGCGTAAGTTAGCAAATATGACATAGTCCTCATTACTATTACTAAGCTTAAAATTTCAGTGAGCTCTTTTCTTTTTGATGATCAGGCTCTTTAGTTCTCCTGAAAACTAGATTGGAAATGTTGAGGGCTTATAAGATCTAACTGGTACAAACAAATCAATTCCTGAATACAATACATCATAGAATTGTTGAAGCGCTAAATTAATATTATTCTTACTTACAACCCGATCTAAATCAATAGCTGCCAAGAAATAATTCAATGAACTGAAATCTGCATTTTTAAAGTCATAATATGTTACCTCACTATTTAAATTATTGGTTGGCGAATTGACAGGAATTTGTATTAAGTAGGCTAGATGGTGATAATTATTTTCAGTTGTGCCCTCTAAAAGTATACAAACCTGCAGAAGGTTCACATTCTCCGGCTAGCTCACTTCTCGGCAACAATTTAAATAAAATGTGGGTTCGTATTTTCACTTCATACATATGGGTAAGGTTCAATAAAATACAAAGTGGGCGCCAGCAATTTAATAATTGCATTTAACTAACATAACATAGGTATATTTTTATATTTACAAATGGAAAATCGGAAATGTATATTCTGTACCTTTTAAATTATATATTAAATCATAGGTACATAATTAGAATTAAACAATTGAATGAAATGTTTTAAATCCGATCTTAAGTATAATCGGAGAGCTCTCCCTGGTTATAAAATATAGGTTGTTAAAAACTATATATCTAATTAGCTGTTATAATTAAAATTTAGTATAACAAATGTTCAAAATTCATACTGATAAGCAGTAATGTTTACATGCAAATCGGTAGTGACAGTTTAGAGTTATTTAGCAAGATTTAAGGTGTATTGACAATGAGGTAAGTCAAAAAAACCAGTTAGATAAGGACAGGGGTTTATAGTTGAAGTTTTAGGAGCTTCCGCTGCGCAGAAAGCCACATCTGTGCACTGCAGTGTCGAGCAATAACTGCACCGTACTTACTGGGTCAACTTGAGGTAGGAAGCTAATAAAGGCCAGCCAAGGGGGCAGAGGCTCCTTGAGGGAGTTGCAGATGGTGCACCAGGTCCAAGAAGGTAGATGGACGGCAATGGTACCTCAACCAGTTTGAGCAGTGCGGTATGCCAAATAAGATAGAGGATTACTCTGCGATGCTGAACTGGTGGAAGACATCCAGGTAAACAAGGCTCTTTGGGGGAATAGCTGAGAGCGCACCAGGTCCGATTAGACGAAGGGGTGGTGTCGGAACCTCAATCCGTCGAGCAGAGTGGTATAAAAAAAAGCTAGACAAGCATTCACAGGTAAGACGCTGGATTAAATAATTAGAATTGCACCTACCAGCTAAGTGAGCTGCCTTTCTTAAGAAACGTCGCACCATGTGCTTCGGAAAATGTCAGAAATAACGGTCACTTCAATATCACTTTATTATGCCGATTATTTCCTAATTTATGCACATAATATAACAACTGTATGTTGCAGGATGACGGCAGAAATATTTAAATTTCACAAAGCCTCGAGTCAAGATGCCATACCTCGACGATGGTACAGGCAAGAATCCTCCATATCCAAAAATTCAGGAAAAGGCTTTTTTTATAACATTTTCAAAAATCCCTAAATCAGAATGTCAAACCTTAAAGAGGAGTTATGTGTGTATGCAACCTTTGAAGCAAGATGGGTTGCATACTTGTTAAGGGAAATTATTGTATGTGTAAATGCAACATTTTGAATATATTAAATAATAAACCTTGTAGCTAATTACACTGGAATGCTACACTATCCCTTCACAAGAAAAAGAACAGAAAAAGACAACGTCTCAGATACCAGAATATTCCATTTCATAAAACCCAACCAAAAGATGTTATCCTTCAACTAAAAGAACTATAAGTAAGCTAACTTAGAGACCTAGAATACTATGCTAAACTACTTATATCTAATCTACTGGGACAACACCAGTTACTCAGTCCGTCGCTGCGAGGTGGAAAAGCTGCGCCGGTGGACTAAATAATCGTAAGTACACAAATACTTATTAACTAACCCTTTCAAAATAAACAAAGAAAATGATTAAAGGATATATAATGCTATGCTGTAAGGAAGCACTTAAGTTACTTTACCTAATCATAATTGCCCAAAAGAATCTCGTAAGATGAAATTCCATCACAAAGTTCCTGTGCCAGAAATAAACCATTTCTGCAAATTCAAGGGAAATGCAAGGAACTAGCTTTAGACGCATAGTCTATATTAAAAAGCTCATAATGATCTTGCCTGACCTGCACACGTCTTGAAGCTATCTAAACTTCTAATAACGTATCATATTCACGTTACTGGATCATTCCATCACATTGGACAGAGTATTTACCCAAAAAAAAAAAATTACTGCACCACATAGGGTACAGCAGAGAAGTGCTATGCCACAACTCTGACAATTAGACGGAAAAGTAGAATAGGTAACTAATCAAATCCATCAAAAGTACCACACCTACAGCGAATAATGAAATTAATACCTTCACCAAAAATATCTATATACAAGAAACTGATTAAGAGTCGTCGTCGGGAAAATTAAATTCGTTATCAGTACCGGGTTTTAAATCTTTTATATGCCACACCCCTAAGTTTTTACCATTTAAATCAACTAAACGATATGTTACAGTACCTGTTACTTCGGCAATTTTGGCTTTAACATATTTAGGAGCTAACTTCCGAGCAAAACCTTTGGAGGCATCTGACAAAACTGGATTGCGTTTCCACACTATTTCACCTTTCTTAAAATGTAAGGCCCTTTTCCTTAAATTATAGTAATGTTTATTACGCTCATAAGCCTTGTTCAATTTTGCAATGACTTCATTGTAAAGGGGAGAAAGTTCATTGACATCCTTCACCAATTGTTCTCGGGTGTCTAAAGATATATCTGCCTTTTTCAGATTCGCTAGGCGACCATAATAATCACCATGAGCGGGAACAGTCCTACCGAAATTAAGGAAAGAGGGGGTATAACCCGTAACTTCATGGACAGCATTCCTAATTGCATGGGCTATTTTAAAAATCTGAGCGTCCCAAAGTCTATGATTTTCTTGCACGTATGAGCGAATAGCAGTGGTGATAATCCTATTCGTACGCTCCACAGGATTCACTTGAGCATGGTAAGACGCATTATACCACACCTTCTGAACCTTATATTTTTCCACTAGTTTTAGAAAAGCTCCACCAATAAATTGGGGTCCGTTATCACACATGATGATTTGTGGTACACCAAACATTAGGAAGACATCGTTTTCGAGAAACCTAACGATAGAAGAGGCAGTTGCCTTCCTAAGAGGTTGAACTTGCACGAATTTGGTGAACCAATCGGTCACAACCAAGATAGAAGTGTAACCTTTTGTGGATCTAGGTAAAGGACCAATCAAATCTATTGATACTAGTTGAAAAGGATATTTGATTTTTTTTTGATTTCCCATGAAACCAGGTCGAAGTTGTGAAGAAGATTTACTGGCTTGACAAACATCACACTTCAGTACATATTTAGCGACGTCAGCTTTCATTTTGGGCCAATAGTAAATCTCTGAAAGTTTATGGAGTGTTTTGAATGAACCAAGATGGCTTGAGGTGGGTTCATTGTGAAATTGGTGAAGAAGATCTAGTCGTTTTGTTTTAGGAACTACTATTTTCCATTCAACAAGGTTAGATGTAATGTTGTGTTTATTGTGAACATATTTGTGGAGAATTCCATCCTCGATTCGCCAAGAAGGATATTTAATGGGGTCACGTGTGATTTTAATGATCATGTTCCTATACCAAGGACAAAATTCTGTCTCTCCAAACGTTATAGTATTAATATTAACAACAGGGATAGGAGCTCTAGATAATGCATCCGGGACAACATTATATTTCCCTTTCCGATGTTCAATGTCAAAACTGTATTGCGACATTCTAGCCGTCCAACGAGCTAATCTACCTGTTGGCGATTGAAGTTTGTGTAACCACAAAAGAGCATGATGATCAGTGATAATTTTAAAATGTGTTAGTTCAATGTAAGGACGATACTTCTCTATCCCAAACAAGCAGGCTAAGCATTCTTTCTCGGTTATAGAGTAATTCTGTTCAGCGCTAGTTAAGGACCGACTGGCGTAAGCAATGACTTTTTCATTTGAACCTTCCCCTTGCACTAAAATTGCTCCTAAACCAACATCACTAGCATCACACTGAATAATGAACGGTTTAGTGAAATCTGGGCTAGTTAAGATAGGTGCTGAAACTAATAAACCTTTCAGTTCTTGGAACGCAAATTCTGCACGATCATTCCACTTAATGACTTTCTTTTTTTGATGGCCCTTAATGAGTTCTAATATCGGGGATACGATTGTTGAAAAATTTGGAACAAACCTTCTGTACCAGCTGGCCATTCCTAAAAATCTTTTAACCTCCGTGGAAGTTTTAGGAGTAGGAAAAGAAACGATAGCTTCGACTTTAGAAGGATCGGTACGTAAACCATCCCTGTCAACCAAGAAACCTAAATAAGTTAGAGAAGGTCTACAAAATTCACACTTATCGAGGTTTATAGTTAGCCCTGCATCCTTTAAATGATTATAAACTTTGTTTAGGGTGTCCAAGTGTTCAGAAAAAGTTTTTGAGGCGATGATAATATCGTCCATGTATACAAATACGCTATCTAACTCAGGACCAAAAATGTTATCCATTAATCTCTGTAACGTTTGGGGACTATTGTTAAGGCCGAAGGGAAGAACAGTAAATTCAAATAGTCCTCTACTTGGAACTGTAAAAGCGGTCTTCTCACAACTGTTCTTGGAAAGTGGTACCTGCCAAAATGCCTTTTGAAGGTCGATGGAACTTAAAAACCTTGCGTCCTGTAGCCTATCAAGAATACCATTAACATATGGTAAAGGGTAAGCATCCCTTTTGGTAAGTTTATTTAATTGACGACCGTCAAAACAAAATCTTAAGGATCCATCTTTCTTTTTTACCATTACAATCGGAGAATTCCAAGGTGAGAAAGATTTTTGAATCACCCCCAACTCTAACATTGTATCAACCTCTTTATTTACAGCATCCAGCATTACAGGTGACATAGGATAGTATCTCTGCTTAATCGGTTTTGCATCTCCAGTATCTATATTATGGACGACCATATGGGTGCGACCAAGTTTAGGACCACTTATACTATGAAATTTATTAATGACGACTTCCAAATTTCGAATTTGTTCACCAGACAGGTCCTCTTTTGCAAGAATATATTTAAATGAATTATTTAAGCTAGAAACATGGAATTGGTCTGATTTGAAATCTGTGATAATGTTAAACAAATAACAGCTATCAACACCAAGGGTAAGTGGAGCTGAGATAGTGTTCGAAACTAAACAGTTAATAACTCTAGTTACATTATCGATCGTTACAGGTAAATCTACTAACCCTAGGATGGATTGATAGTTCCCATCAGCTGTTTGAAGTTTCATATCAGAATTAGATGTACTAGTCAATGGCAAATTAAATTTATTTAACAAAAATAATCCCTGCTTGCCTATTATTGTCTGGTTAGCACCAGAATCCAGAAGAGCTAACAATGGAATATTCTTAATTTGTACTTTGATAAAGGGTCGATTATCCCTGTGGCAGTGAGAAAACATGGACTGAACTTGAGGGTATTTATAAAAGTGTGCAACAGCCTTCAACCACTCTTTCCACTTTAAAGTTTCAGCCTGCAAAATCTCGGGACTTAAGCGTCGTGGGCTGCAGACGAGGCTTGTCCTTGCGGGTTTTTTTTGAACGTTACGAGTACATTTGGGACAATTACTAAAATTGACATTTGGAGTTCCACAAACGTAACAGAAAAATGTACGCTCCTTTTCACATCGATGGTAAGTGTGTCCTTTTTGTTGACAATTCCAACAAGTTACATTAGAGGAGGTCCTTGCAAAGTTCATGGATTTAAAACTATTTTTGTTAAAAGGAAAAGATTTCTTAGGTGCTTTATCAGAAGTGGTAGACGAGTGAACCTGACGTTTTAATTGACTAGTAGGTTTATAAGCCAAGTCTGGTTCTAAAGGAGAACTAGTAGATGAGAAATTAGGTTGAAACTTCTTATTTCTATTCTTCGTTTCTTCTAACTCTCGACAATATTCAGTTAAGGAGTTTATAGTAAGAACTTGAATTAACGCTAAATGATTGCTATAATATGGTTGTAGGTTTTTCCGAATATATCTTAATTGTACTTCTTCTGGTGGGACAGAGCTTAATCTATTGAAAAGGTTAATCATAACGGCTATGAAGATATGAGGACGTTCATCAACACCTTGTATACGAGAACGAATTTCCTCCCAAAGCGCATCATCATAGTCGCTAGGTAAGTAATGTTTTTTCAATAAATCTACTATCTCTTTCCAACTGCTAATTCTATTTCGAATAGACCGAAACCAAATTAATGCCTGATCATCAAACAAATCTATTGCCTCTAAAAATAATTGTTCGTATGTTAAGTTTCTTGCTACTCTCAATTCTTCAACTCTTTCTATGAATGAATTAACACCCTGATTAGCATTGTTACCTGAAAATTTCAGATTCCATTTGGAAACTCTTACAGAACTTGATGAGACTTCCGTCCGATGGCTACAAGTAGGAATTTGGGATAGATTTAATTCTTTTAATCGATTTGCAAAACGCTCGACAGGCTCTGAAATATCAAATTCGACCTTTCTACTGCTATGATGTGGGGAACTATGAGAAGCTTGAAAGATGGGATCCAATGGAGCTTCAGAAGTCATATTAATTCGAGGAAGATCTATACTACTGCTAGGAATTGGTTGTTCTGATTGTTGAATTATTGATATTACATCATTATGGTGTATCTCTTCACCATCAGCTACTTCCGAAAGAGATACTGACAATTCTAACAATTGGTCTTTTAGGTGAGTCCACTTAAGCTTAGTATCATCATCTAATAACATAGAGATATAATCTAATCGACGGTCTATGTGCTCTAGTTTAGTAGTTAATCTGTCAAATTCAGTAGACAAGGGTTTATTTTCAAAAGTCTGGGCCAAAGTTCGAAGATATGCCAACCTATGTTCGCAAAAATCTAACTCCTGAGGAACGTTAAATGTGACAAGTTGGTAAGAAGAACTTAGAGTTGAGTCACGCTTCTCTAAATTTAATTGTGTTCTTAATAACTTACGTTTTTCATCGACACTACGATTTGCAGGGTCCAAGTTACGAGTGGTTAACTCCCAATCTAACTCATCAGAAACCAAACAATTCACTTTCATCATCATGGAGGCAATTTGTAAGAACACACCAAAAATTATTACTTAAGAACCGTTAACCCTTATGAAAAGTGAAAATATCAAAAATTTTGAAAACTTATAACGTTTACTGAGCCAAGTTGTATGTAATTTCTAGTCAACCGAACCGAAAGAAGGCCTTGACCGTTGGGTGCCAATTTATGTGTGCCCTCTAAAAGTATACAAACCTGCAGAAGGTTCACATTCTCCGGCTAGCTCACTTCTCGGCAACAATTTAAATAAAATGTGGGTTCGTATTTTCACTTCATACATATGGGTAAGGTTCAATAAAATACAAAGTGGGCGCCAGCAATTTAATAATTGCATTTAACTAACATAACATAGGTATATTTTTATATTTACAAATGGAAAATCGGAAATGTATATTCTGTACCTTTTAAATTATATATTAAATCATAGGTACATAATTAGAATTAAACAATTGAATGAAATGTTTTAAATCCGATCTTAAGTATAATCGGAGAGCTCTCCCTGGTTATAAAATATAGGTTGTTAAAAACTATATATCTAATTAGCTGTTATAATTAAAATTTAGTATAACAAATGTTCAAAATTCATACTGATAAGCAGTAATGTTTACATGCAAATCGGTAGTGACAGTTTAGAGTTATTTAGCAAGATTTAAGGTGTATTGACAATGAGGTAAGTCAAAAAAACCAGTTAGATAAGGACAGGGGTTTATAGTTGAAGTTTTAGGAGCTTCCGCTGCGCAGAAAGCCACATCTGTGCACTGCAGTGTCGAGCAATAACTGCACCGTACTTACTGGGTCAACTTGAGGTAGGAAGCTAATAAAGGCCAGCCAAGGGGGCAGAGGCTCCTTGAGGGAGTTGCAGATGGTGCACCAGGTCCAAGAAGGTAGATGGACGGCAATGGTACCTCAACCAGTTTGAGCAGTGCGGTATGCCAAATAAGATAGAGGATTACTCTGCGATGCTGAACTGGTGGAAGACATCCAGGTAAACAAGGCTCTTTGGGGGAATAGCTGAGAGCGCACCAGGTCCGATTAGACGAAGGGGTGGTGTCGGAACCTCAATCCGTCGAGCAGAGTGGTATAAAAAAAAGCTAGACAAGCATTCACAGGTAAGACGCTGGATTAAATAATTAGAATTGCACCTACCAGCTAAGTGAGCTGCCTTTCTTAAGAAACGTCGCACCATGTGCTTCGGAAAATGTCAGAAATAACGGTCACTTCAATATCACTTTATTATGCCGATTATTTCCTAATTTATGCACATAATATAACAACTGTATGTTGCAGGATGACGGCAGAAATATTTAAATTTCACAAAGCCTCGAGTCAAGATGCCATACCTCGACGATGGTACAGGCAAGAATCCTCCATATCCAAAAATTCAGGAAAAGGCTTTTTTTATAACATTTTCAAAAATCCCTAAATCAGAATGTCAAACCTTAAAGAGGAGTTATGTGTGTATGCAACCTTTGAAGCAAGATGGGTTGCATACTTGTTAAGGGAAATTATTGTATGTGTAAATGCAACATTTTGAATATATTAAATAATAAACCTTGTAGCTAATTACACTGGAATGCTACAAAGGTCGTAGAATGTTGGTAAATTGTTTCGTTCTTCTGACCAATTTTGCCACACTGCCGGGTAGTCATTTACAACAACGTACGGCACGATATTTTATCAATATTGTGCATTAGATGGCGATGTTCACTTCAGGGTTTGTCCAAGAAGTGACACGTACTTTATAGTAACAATGCACACTGACGTATCGTTGTAAAGATAGTGGAAACATTATTAACACTGTAAATATAACTTACAAGCTTTACCATTTTAAAGAGATAACAAAAGTCACCAGAACGTCGCGGCAACTATCAAAACTACTTGAAAGTGGTTGCAGCTTTGAAGCAGCATTTCAATATTATGAATTAGTCGCCGCTACCGACGTTAGCCATCTTAAAGTTCTTAAAATTACAATGTCGTCCAAGAGCAACTCCGAACTATAAATATAGTGGTAAAAGCTACGTTGGTTTGTCAGGTGAAGTTATTTATACATCAAAGTTATAACACTAATGGCGGCTTTGTAATACCTACTTATTCGAGGCTGCTGTCTCAGTTAGGGGTACTTTTGTGCTAGTTAAGCTGTTATCCCCCACTGAACAAACCAGTACAAAAGAAGATCTCACTCTGAACCGTGCATAATTCTCCTTGTTAATAGAAAACAGAGCGAAAATATTACCTTTCTTACATAATACCTAAGATATCAAAGAGAAGACCTAAATAATCTAGTTAGGCGTGCGCATATTCATTAAATGTGGCGGCGCAAAATAAATAAAAGACGAGTAACAATGCGAAATCTACAACGATTACTAAAACAAATCAGGGGTGACCATCAAATTATCAAAAACAACTGAGACAAGACTAGCAAATGCATTGATATTTTCTATAGCGACACTCTCACCCGGAACTTAAACTCACCTACATCATGTAGTAAAAGAATAAAAGACTTCGAAATAAGTTCTTACAGGAGAATGATTCGAATACCCTGGCCAGCCTATAGAAGAAACGATTAAATCCTAAACTAAGCCTGCAGTTCAACAACCGTCACATGTCTTCGATGCGAAAGAAAATAATATTCCTCTTTGGTTCTGTTATGACTGACTTTATATAAAAATATATAATTTATAGGAAAGTATGCAGCAGAAGAAAAGAGTCAGAACACGAGGTAGATATTCATACCAAATAACCAGACGAATCTAGAAATCACAGGATTTCTGAAAGAAAATAGAAGATTGAGAAGCTTAGAGAGAGATGGTGCAGTCTCAAACTGGTACACAATGGAGATCACGACGTTTTCAATCGAACAACGATATCAAAGATAGAGAGCTTAAAGCTTAAATCAACTTATCTCCTCTTCCCAAAGCCGCTGCAGAAGTCTTTCCATTCGAATAAAATTCAGTAAATCAATTTTTAAATATGGTAGTTACTTGATAGTGAAACATTTAAATTGTTCATTTCGGTCATCGATCGGGTATAGAGCCAGTAGCACGTAGAATTTCTAGGTCACATAGACGCTTTGATTTCGTCTTGATATTGACACGAGATGAATGCTATCGAAGTTAACTTTTCTTCATGGTCCGCATGGCATTCTGAATTTTGTGTGCGACTGAAGGGCGTTCGCCAAACAATATGCATTTCACTTATCCAGGCTTTTCCTCAAAGCTAAATAAAAAATTATATCAACATTTGTAGCAGCAATCCGATATTAAATTATCGAGTGCAGCCGGTGCTATTAGCAGACTTGAGACCTATATCCAATTGAAGAGTGCTCTGGCTGTTGAATTTGATTTTGAGAGATTTAGTGTTGAAAGTTAAAACTACCTGCGGCGTGGATTAAGTAGCTGCAACTTTTCACATGCCGGAATAGGCAGAGCTCTGGTAAGAAATTATTTCGCTTATGCAATTATAATCTAACATTGCTTTTAGCTGTAGTCTTTAATTCGGAAGAACCTGTTCTTGGAGTGCTTTATTGGGAAGGACCTATTTCCCCTGGAGTACTTACTTGTTAAAGTTACCTGCAGAATGCGATAATTGCTGCAGAAATTCTGGAGGCATTCTGGCTATCACCAGGTGGAGATGGGTGTAATCCAGTGCTAGGGGTGGCTGCAGTTCAGTTTGGGGCAGTCAGTGACCGAATGTGACCTGGTGGTGGGTTATGCACTAAACTAACCCATTTAGGGATGTTGTGCAAGTATTTTCGGCTATGATTAGATCAGTCCGTTCTGTATTTCATTCCGATACGTTTAGCAGTTAACTTAATTTAATATTAGTACGATTTTGTACCTACCTATGGTTTTTATTGTTGGGAGTGATTAGTCCAGTCCCTTCCAGTTTGATTGAGTAAAATAAAAAAATCTAATCTTTACGTCATAAAATTATAGTTGTTTAATATAGTTTCTTAGTCCAATCCATTGTATTTTCAAATTGTATTAATCTAGGCTGCACCTCTTAAAATTATAGTTGGTTAATTAATTTGGTAGTAATTCCTGTAATGATGAAAGTCTGCCATGGTTTACGTAGCTGAATTAAGCTACTGATTGACTAACTTATTTTTTGAAATAGCACCCAAACAGTTTAGTAGCATAATAATATAATATCGGATTACTACAACAGATGCTGCTATAATTTTTATTTATTGTGCGGGAAACATATACAGGTACCTGAATAATTTAAATGGCTTATAAAGGAACGTACATATAACTTGGGGAAATAAGAAACATAATAAGATAGTCAATATATGTACTCTAAGTTGTTTAAAAAAATCTTTTATAGCGTTATTAGTTCGGATCCCTCTACAGCAATTGCAGCAATAGCTCCCAGTATATAGTATACAACAAGTATGTAGTCAATTATCAGTGTAAAGTAATTTACTGGAGGTTGGTCACTTTTTAATCCCAATAAAATGCTAATTTCTTCTATTTCAAATTTAGTTTTAATTGTAATACGTTGATAACAAGAACAGATTGTTCTACGAAACGTTAGATTTTTAATAATTTAGATTTTGCAGGGTATGAAAGGTATGAATGGATATTTCCGTATTAAGTATGGTTATGTGATATTTATGTATTTATGTTAGCTTTTAGTTTCTATACACTTAAATATGTTATGACTATTTGTGGTGTAGCAGTAATTACATATTTTTTTATATGTATTTCTGTTATTACCAGAATTTTATGAACGGTAGTTATATAATATTTAGTGGTTTGCTGTTTGAAGTATTTACAGGTGGACGTGCCAGATCGAACCATTTAGTGCATTTTATTGAATTTTTTAATCTATTAAAGTAAGTTGAACCCTACCCATTCTACAGAGTTTGCGGAGTGTTACCGTTTCAGATCGGTAAAAAATTTCGTAAAACTAATATAACATATTTATTAAACCGTTGCTATACATTTCCATGGCTAAGTAAATTACGTAATAGCAGGAGATCCCTTTCAATCCCATCAATGGGATACTCTGTAGATTTAATATCACTCGAATGGACACTTGAATAAGGCTTAAATACATTTATGTTCTTGACAAAATAAATTGTAAACAGCACAAAACGACGTGGTATGACACCAGATTCGCTACGTACATCAAAACAAATTTGGGTTAGCTCTGCTGCAAAAAGTTAGACAGTGCTGAACTTGATCCCACGCTCTTACAGAGAAATACTGACTGACAACTCAATACCGTTTGTATCTTCCCAGCTCTCGCTTGCTTCAACGTACTCCGTTTGTGCGGCTCCACCGATATTTCTCAACACGTCAGTTTTAAATGTGTACCTTGCCAACGTCAGATCGTCATATAAGCAGCCAGAAGTCGGTGTTTATGTATTATTTTCCAAGGGTTAATGGAACAGAAAAATGCGAGGGGAATAAATTGACTTACCGCAGACTGGCTAGTTTTCCATCCCCAGATAAAAACGATTTGGGGTTTTGGCTAAATTTGAATTTGCAGATCCAATTTTGAAGCGATTGAGCAATCAAATGTCACATTCTGTTGAAATTTTGTTATGACAATTCCTCTCAGTAGATGCCGATTTACAGCGGGAATGGGAATTTATCTTAAAAATTATGTCAAGTAGATTTCACTCTCTTCAAGTACCGTTAATATGCCAGAACAACCAGTAACCGGCTGAAAGATTTGGTTATACTTATAACTTATAACACATTTCGGAAATAGTGTATTGTCAAAAATACATGTATGAGTAGAGTCGATAGGAAAATTCCGACTCCTCTATGACAATTCTAGAAGTCATATCGCCATTTTAAAGTATAATACATTCCCCAAATTAAAATCGAAATGTTCCAATGTTCTTCCAATTTCAAAACCAAATTGAAAATTGGATTTTGCAATCGAAGTAAGGATTCTCAACTTGAAGGATTATGATCCTGTTAAATATTGGTTCATTTAAATTAGAGCAGGTAAACAGGAAACGACAAAACAGAATTAATTCAGGTCAGCCCGGGGCCGAATTTAACGGAAGATTTACGTAGGTGTAGCTTCGCATGGGCTCTAAAATCCTACATAAATAGCATTATTTTCTGCAACATTTATTCGGACAAATACCTTCCCGCTCTGCAGGGTTCTGCTCGACTTGTTATCGTTGTGTATAAACAGCAGTCCTTTTTATTTATATGCCAACTGTGAGGAAAATAAACACAAAGCTTGCATGGCGTAAATTATAGAATGTAAATGCGTGTTTACTTCTTTTTGCCTTTAATAATTGCAAACAGAAACAGTATAAAACATTTTTACAATCGTGCAGTGAACTTAGAAATATCACTTCGGAGTGCTATTAATGCCAGCAGTAAATTGAGGTGAACGGGAAAAAATAAAAGTTGAATTATTCCAAAATGATAATTTCCATTAACCCGACAATTTAGATAATCATTGAACACTTAATCAGTAGGGCAAAAGATTTCTACATTATAATTATCTTAAAATACAATAAATAATGGGAACCTATGGGAACTGTTCTCAAACACCGTATCTGAAATGTAGTATAGAAGCAACCGTTACATATTTTTTCATAAACATTACGCAAGTTGGACGTTTTAAACTGATAATACTATTTGAACATTCAAGTACAAGTCAATATCTAAATACATTGAAACAGGAACTTCACCTGGCTGGCCTGAATATATTTGGAATAACATTTCGATATGCAATAGATTTGTTCGTAGACTTTAACAGCGCTAAACGACTTCCGCTGACCGTGTCAAAATAGCTTCGTAGAGCATGCATAAGTAAACGTGGGCTAAGCAATTTTAATAAGATGACCCAGTTGACGGCAAGGTTGCTACGATTCTTGGGGAAAATACAAAAGCATAAAGTGTTGCAGTATGGTCATGTGATGTGTGAGCGATTTGGAACCAAGAAGCGGCAGTGTCGCCGAGTGACGGAATTGGATATTCTGTCACATTCCCGTAGAGAACTGTGACAGATAAGTCCAGGTATTATGCAACTGGCATTTGTTAGTCATCACTGGAAGTGGGCGACTTTATATTGTAACGTACCAAGGGGCGTTTATACACATTTTCTTGTGTCACTGCGCTTGGGCATATACACAGTTGACTGTCAGCACAAGCGCGACGTTTAATGATATGGTTCTCCGGACACTACGCTGGAATAGTTTTACAAAATAGGCATTAATATTACTTAAGATAAATACGAGTTAGAGACAGTTTTCTTGCAATTCACATAATATTTTTGTGCTTTGTGGTTTAATATTTGTTGTCGGTTGCTCAATAGTGTGGAAACAAATCGGATTTTATTCAAATTAGATTTTTATACTAACTACATCCTTCCCCATTTGTTGCTCAATTTTTATTCGGAGAAAATATTTCAGAAAGTGTTGGAAGACTCAACGAATGGTTTCAAAGGCAACTGGAAATGTGTGCGATACGCTGATGATACGGCAGTTATTGTAGGCAACTCAAAAGGATGAACAGAATCTTTCTAAGGGCAATGCAGTATTGCCAAAGATCAATACCACCAAATCAAAAACTATGGTTGTTAGGTATGTCGAGAAAGTGCCAAAATTCAAATATCTTGGATGATAAGAACAAAGATAGAACATGCCTGAACCACCTTTCTGAATATGAAAAATCTCTTATGTAATATGTTATATGCATTTTGTTTTCCGATGTTGAGACATGGATTTTAAAAGTCAGCCATGAACAAATTGGAAGCTTTTGAAATGAGGACTTTCGAAAGAATGTCAAAAATACCTCCATGATTATTAGTTGTTTTAATTACTTACCTTCTTGTAAATATCACGACCATTTCATCTTTCTTGTAAATATTGAAGTTATTAAGCACTTTGTTAGTTGGTCTCTTAAACGTTCTCCTTACCATCACGTGCCTTTCCTTTCTGGTTTTATGTTTATCTTTACCACAAAACTCTCTTAACACATTCAAAGGTATTTGAATAGGAAGTAGAGATTATATCTCTTTATATTCACTTACTGCTGATGTTGAAAGTTGTTCAGTTTTATCTGCCAATATCACAGCTGCTCCTTATTTCGTTTAATGGAGCTTATAACAGTTCTCAACTTTATGCTAATTATTATTAAATTCTAGAGTGATGTATTTAGCTGTAATATGCAGTATTGTTACGGTTAAAAAGGGCCACGCTTGGTATAGCACGTCAGTTTTACCGTCCTTTTTATTTTACTTTGACTAAACCCATCCTAACGTTTTCATGCTTTACACTTTCGAGGTCGCCGATCCCGTTGGGCAGTCTTGGCGGATTATTGATCTATTGTTAAGCGAAACTATGACTTCTTCAATTGTTTACAAGTCTTTCTGCACACTTACACGACGTATTTTTGTTAATCGCGGGTTTAGTCTCTTGCTTCTGCTAGCTTCCTTGCGGCGTTCGTACGCATCATTTCGTGGTTAACACTTGCCTTAGTTTGGAGCTGTTTGATTGTGATTTGCGAGGGCAAATTCCTGTCCATTGAGTCCCTCGCGTTGTCGCGGAACCTTATGGATTCAACTTCTTGAAAATTATTGGATCTTGTCCGTCCATCGCATTTAATTACGGATTAGTATCTGTGCTGTCGTATATCGACTCGTCAGCTTTAGATATGTGTGCACTTTCTCTTTCCGGTTCTATATTGTAATTAAGCACTCGCTTGATTTAGTATTGGAAATGACTATTTAAATGCTTAGCTTTGTTAAGTGTTACACTAGTAAAATTATTTGAGTTACTATTGTTCTTTGCAATTTCGCGCAACCTATCACCGATGGTTTTCAGCTCTTGTAATTTAATGGCAACAATAGAATTTAATGTATTTGTAGCTCTCCCCTGTATCGTTACCCTTAACTTTGGTTTTGTCTAAGTCTAATTCAAGAGATGCATGTAAAACAAACCTTTTTGTCTGTTTCAAATCGTAGCGAACTTGGCTACGCAAACCTTATTGAATGTAAGAGTTCTCCTAATTTAGTGTACGTACCAGTGGTATCAAAATACTTTTTGGCGCCCGATTTGAACAACCTTTGCTAATTATAACGGGTGTGCCAAAATGAGCCGTCATTTAAATGTTTTAATAAAACGCTTTATTTAGTGAAAAAATTCTATTTTTTTCTATTGCAACATAGAGTACAGATATGAAGGTTATATATGGAAAACAATATCCATCAAATGGCCGCCTTGACTTTGTTGGCAACTTTTTTTATGAAATTTTCGATGACCTTTTGGCATAATTGTGGACCAATTTCTTCAATATTGCGTTGAATTTCTTTCTAGAGGTCTTCAAAGGTCTGTGGATCATTGGCGTACACATTATCCTTAAAACCCCAAAGTGTTCTGAAGTCAACTAGAACTCTCAAATTTATGGATTAATTCCACCACAGTGCTGCGAGATGGTGCGGCATAATGACCAAACAATGTGCTAACCGTTTCCGCAAAATTATCACTATTTTTGTAGTAAATTTTTACAACTTACGTGTTTCTTGATTGTATATCTCTCCATGACTAAACTCCATGTTTCCTCTTGACAGCTATCAAAGTTTTAGTACTCTATGTTCGTCACAAAAAATTGAGGTAAATTTAAAATAACGGCTCATTTTGGGACACCCTATAGAAAAAAACCGCACGTCATTTTCACTGTAACGAGTCGGCCCTCCCATTCGTCCGTGTAGTCTGAACGTTTATTCCGTAGGATTTGAAGGTGGTTAGAGTACTTGAATCTGTTTAGTCTGAGCCGTGAGTCTAAAATTACTTGCCATTAGTGGCATGCTCAGGACACATTAAAGATTTGTTTTTTCCAAAACTGCAGGTTAAGAGAGTAATTTTATTGATTGTCGTAAATCCAGGACAACTAAACAAATTTTCTAAGGCGCATTTAAGTATTGCTCAGACTCACATGTGGGATAGTGTTCAAACTTGGTGTTTGATTTCCGAAAAGTCCCACAATCTCGGATAATACTACGAATTATATATATTTCTTGGATTCTCAGATTTTTATTTGATGTCAAAATATATATCGGTTGTTGGCCAGTACAGAGTGAAATCTTTTTCTCCGGTTGGTTTCTCTCTGTCCCCAACTGATTGTGTCTCAATGTTTTGTTAACTTGATCGCTCCCACCAAAGAGAGTTAGTTGTTATCATAACTAATCCATTCGTCAGATAATCTAAAAAAACAAACTTTATGACTGCTTGGATAGAATTGCTGGTCGGAACTAGCTCAAATGGAGACGGCGTTTAGTTCTTGAAGTACTCGAATTAATTAAGAACTGAAAGGGTGCCAAAAATCTTTACCAAGTAACGACAGTTGTATCCAGGTATTCAAAGAGAATTCGTAAACTAAAGTTGCACAAAATATTCTGAAAGAGAAGCCCAACTTTAGTACAGGTTGCAGTAACAAAATCAAAACCACAAGACTGGTACCACAGTATAATTTTCATTAATTCATTAAGCATTCATCACACATTTAAGGTAATTAGCAGCACAAATTTAAAGTTCGCAAAACAATAAATTACATAAAAGTTCAACTAACTGTACAACTATCATTTAGAACAAATTAAAACCAATTGCGGTTGCGATTCACATCCGCCCCGTGGTTGGGAAAAATCATCAAATAGAGACACAGTTAGTGAAGCCAGCTGTATATTGCAGCCGTTGTCCGAAATTCTGGTTGAATTCGATAGCAAAACGCGAAGATTTTCGCACCTAAACACGGCTCACAGCGCTTTGTAGCTTTATTTAGATGGAAGGTGCATAAAACCTGATTGTGGAATCCCCTAGTTGATTTTCTTTTGCACGTTATATATATGAAAAGGGGGCCAAATAAACGAAACAGCGCGCCTCCCATGCATGCACAGACCGGAAACTTGCAGATGTCACAATAGCTGGCTAAGGCCGACGCGGTCCGGATTAACCGCTAACAAAGAGAAAACCCAAGATAAAATTAGGGCTTTCGCTAGAACAAAGCGCGAAGAGCGTCAAATAACTCACTCCAAATAGTATTGGGCGACGTGAGAAATAACCTCGGTAAAGCGCACCAGTATATCACTAATAACTGCAAGTGCTACTGCTCCGCAACATCAGCCGAGGGCCGGAAACCAATTCCAAAACTTCCATGCCCCCAAAAACCACTGTACAAGTTTTACAACGCTAGACCGACATTACCATTCTGCATCAAAAGGAGAACAGACGCCTACAAGCTACGCTACGATTCGAAAACGCTGTCTAAACTGATAGAATTGAGGAAGGCGGGGCCGCTTAAAAATTTCAAAGTCGAAACAGTAGACATTCAAAATAATAAACGCGCGAACGAAGCGTAACAGAGTGTATAGCCAGCTGGTAAAGCGCTTGCGTTTGCAATTGGTAGGTAGTAGGTTCGGGTCCCACGCCCGGACATCGGTTACAGCTTACGCTCTCCGGCCACCATACTAACACCTTTTGTGGTCACGACCCCTTCAGAAGGGAATACTTCCTATCAATAGGTTAGCCACCTGCCTAGCATGAGGGTAAAAGTAGCTTATGAAACCGCACTCAGTGCAGTAAAAAAAGGCTTTCGACCTATACAAGAAGAAGAAGAAGAAGATCCCACCACATGTCCTGTCTCTACGAGTATTTATCCTATTCGAACAGTTACGTTTCTAGGAGTACCTTTCATCGGTTCACTAATATTGTCGGATTAGCTCTCCAACTTTTTTAACACGACCCCATGCCTACAAATGTTTGGCATGTAATTTAAACTCTTTGTGTCTGATCTCATGGCTCCAATACTATCAGAAAAAAAAACAGAAGAGAACAAGTACGAAGTTTTTGATTTGATTGGCTACTTAAAGTATGTCTTTTGCACTAAAATTGTCTGAACTGCGATTAGAAAAGTCAAATGAAGTTGTTAACTATTGCAAGAGACCCTCTAAGGACTGGATAGATGATACTCTGATTGAGTTTCGAGTTGAGCACAAAAGTGGGAGCAATATAAGTACAATAGCAAACGAGAAAAATTTGTAAAACATATAATCAAAAATTACAACCCAAAGGCGATCAACCTTCAAATACATGAGAAGAGATATCCTGAAAGTGTGCAAATATTAATTTCTAAAAAAGAAGCAGAGAAATAGAAATGATCTTATGTCTGGTTACAACCTCGTGCAGTATTTCTGCTCATAGTTACAAATCTGTATCATTTTCCTGACTCCGCACCTAACCATAGGATCAATGAATTATACCAGTGCCTTTGTGGGGCAAAATGCAAATCGTTCTTTTTAGAATCGTTAATATTTCTGTTGAGGGTTTTGTAAATAATTTTTTTGATTAGGCTCCACACAACCACTTGAAAAGAGGAGACTGAGGAAATAGCAAATGTGTTGAAGCTGCTCGCTTCTTTGAGATATCGCTAAATCCATTGTGGATAAATTTCCCCCGCTCTAGTTGGAAACAACGCTCATTTTCGTTAACTTTAAACTGCGCATTAAGCACGGCGAGATTCTGATCACGAGGGCAGCCATCATAAATATTCGTTAGTTTACGGCCAATTAACGCAATAGATCTTTTAGGGCATCGCTTCCGCGCGGGCGGATTTGATAAGTGCTGCGCAATTAGAAAACTCATAGACGATAATGAGAGCTCGCGATTGCGCGCAAACTTTTAAGCTAATTTCCGGAAGTGCCGGCAACTTTTCATCAAACGCGGCAATAAACAGGTGAGAACAATTTGACAGGTAACACGCGTCGCCTACATCACTAATTACGCCGGGGCTCTGCTGACATCATAACTCTTAAGTTTTGTCATTTAGTCTCGTCATCATCCACTTTACAGTGAGAACTAAATTAGCCCTTTCCAGGCCGCACCGGAAGAGCCCTGCCCCTGCTCGGGCTCAGGACGTGGAGGAATTTTCAGGGCGGCTAAACGATGCTCCTCAGTAGTCAGCGCACCCTAATGGCAATTTAACTTAACTATGACTACACCTAATTGAATGTACTCGAGTTAAATTTTCGTACGTCTCTTCGTCTTTATATTACTCCGCGGGAGAACCGGTTTGAACGCACAAAGATGTAATTTTCGTCTTTTTAAGGGTAATGTACATCGCGAAAAAAAGAAACCGTAGCAAAAAGGTGAGGAAAAGCACTTGATTAATGAAACATACTTGGTGAATTTTTATGCAGCCTTTACCTAGTAAGAAATCATAATTAAGTTATATTCGTGAATATGTCTTTACGAGCAGATTCGTCCTTTCAATAACTTTCATAGTTTGAAGAAAAATAAATTTTATCAATATTCCAACATCAGTCTTCAGAGCCGGTTTACAATTACCGTCTTGACACACAAAAATAGGAATTCAGATAAACCTATTTATAACACAGGATTGCGCATAGTGTACAGTTCGAAGCTTGTATGCTACAATTCCTTTTGTGACTGTGGGGAACTGAATACAATATTGACGGTTAAATTTTCCTCTACGTCTCTCAAGTAAATTCGTAAACCATTCAGTTTGACCGGCTTCAAGCTGAAGTAAATTTCCGATTAGATTTGTATAATAATAAAAACCTGTATATTAAAAACTTCTGAGTGACAAAGAATTTTATCATGTTAGTATAAACATAAAAATGGCCCTTCAAGCTGGATAATCCAGACTAATGGATTATCAA
This sequence comes from Agriotes lineatus, assembly GCA_940337035.1. Taxonomy (NCBI): domain Eukaryota; kingdom Metazoa; phylum Arthropoda; class Insecta; order Coleoptera; family Elateridae; genus Agriotes; species Agriotes lineatus. The sequence continues at coordinate 76,274 of CALNHX010006242.1, forward strand.
TAACAAATAAACAATTTTACTGTATATTTGAAACTCTTTTTAAATGTTAAATATTTTTTTAGAAAATAAATTAATACAATTTGATCAATATGTTTGTTTCTACTTGTTGAACTATGTTTAGCAAAACTGATATTTTAATTTGGTACTCACCACTGCTATTTGTAGAGGGGAAAAGTGAGTGGATTATGAATTCTGGATACCTGTAACAAAGTGGAAGAGTTAAATTTTTTCTGTTTAAATTTTAGTTTGCTAGCAGCACTGCATCATATAATCCAACATGCCAGTATCTTTTGTTAATGTTATAGAATATATATGTAAAGTGTCAAAAGCGTACCGATAGTGGTTACCTACTTTACCGACGAGTCTCCACTGCTCTTTTTAACAACGTTCGTGCAGTTTGTCGGTGGGTTAGAAAAGTTAATCTTGTAGTGCAGGCGCCTTTTGTTTCGGCTTTTCCAGATACCAAAAAACTTGCCGTAACTCGAATAGCGTCCTCTTCCCTGCTTGGCTTCAGCTTAGAAACTTACATATAATTTCCGTGCTCTGTTTTAGCACGTTACCTTCTTGTATTTGGAAAGGTTCTTCGTGGATCCTTCGCTTTGCTGCGAATTTTGAGCGTGGAGCAGCTATTTCGGCGTGTGTTCATATCTATTAGACGGGTCATTTATTACAAGTCGTTAGCCGTCCGGACCATAAAAGCCTGTATTGCAAGGTGAAGGTTAGTTTATTTTGGTTTTGATAGCGTTTTGTATTTAGCTGATTGCGTACGGCGTTTTTAGCTTCGACAGAGTATCTTAAAATTCGCCGAAACAGTCTGTACTGGGGGGGGGGGGGGGGGGCGTGCATTCCCTCAGTACTGGAAGCTTTACTTGACCTTGATTCATATCGCTTGAGCGATCCACTTTGCAGCAGTATTTTGATTGCGACCTAGTGAGTTTTTCAAGCAGCCTCAACCTGCTGCCAGCACAGCTGTTAGAGCCCTATTGGAGGTTATTTAGCCATCGTTTGCAGAAGTTTGGCTCCTCAGATAAGTACTTACTGCCTAGCGAACTACGTTGCCATAGCTCCATCAGAGTTTTGAAGTTATTGCATCACGGCGTAATATTCTGACTTCTATGTGGTGCTAGTCAAGCCGACGCACCTGGCTCTCTTCAGGAGTCAGCCAATTTTAAATTCGTTTAATTATATTCGACCTACGAGCATTCAAGGGATAGCGTAGACTGAATTAGAGTAAAACTACTTATAGTTTATACCTATGTGTTTAGTCTTCATTTGATCATTGCTGTGTGATTAATTCCTAGCATAAAATGCTATTTGAGAGTGCACCTCTCGCTTAAGTAATACTCTTGGAACTTGTTTTACTGGCTGTTCTATGTAATGTTTGCTAAACAAATTTAATGCACTTTCTATGATATTAATTATCTGATTTCGTTACTATTACCTTTTGAATTTCAGATATTGTACAAAAATATCTGCTGCCATTTATTTGAGTTTATAAGTTCTTGGCCCACCTGAATATACTTGAGTAAAGACTTGTTGGCTTTCATAATATTTGTTGATAACATCTTGCAAGGATTTGCACGCTGTCTTCACTGAGCTCAAGTATACTGTTATAGCCTTGCGATTTTTGAAATTCTGGCAATGTAGGAAAATTATTGCTAGTATCATATAAAACACATAATTGGTATGAATAATTATATCAAAAGTTCAAATTGGTAATAAAACGTAATACCATCTGCCCTACCACTTAACCCTTGGTGAACAGATTTTATTAATAGTAGCGGAGTACGGTTGTAGGGGAAAAATATTTAATATCAAATATGGAAATATTATTTTAATTAATGATAAGAATTTAAGCTTATTAGTGAAAAACTTGTAAATATTAGCAATACATACACGTGTTAGTAAAAGTTAGTTTTATGGTAAGGGGGCAGTTTTAGACATTCTCTACGGATGTTAACATTATGAATTATCAGTTCTAAATTTAATGTTGTTGTATAAATATGGTGCTCGTATTTTATGAAATAAACATGCAGAATGCAGACATCTACGATACTTAATGTCAACCGTTCATGGCCATTGTGGCAATTTCGGTATGTTACCCTGACGTTGAAGCCGGTCATGCATATTATCTTTGTAGTTCTATTCTCGTTTTGTTTGGATATGGGAAAACTTAATTTAGGTTTTGTGCTGTAGTGGATCACGTCGCTTATGTTTATGTTTATTTGTGAAGGCGACTATCAAATAAATTTATAAACAAGTTTATTATATTGGTTCTTGAAACATGGCTTGGTTTTTTTACCTCTATATATAAGCATATCTAGTACGGTATAACCACCAAAGGGTATCATATCTTACAAGTGGTGACCCAAGACCGCTGATATCCATCACCTGCTACCCCATCCACTTCACTGAAGCCGCTCGCTATTGCTCTATATTGACGACGCCTTTTGATCTACGGCGTTTTCTAACAGAAGCCGTTTGCTCATCGAAGCCGCATCACCATCGATGTAGCTTTCCTGTGAATGCCTTTAGCTACAGCTATCTTCTCCGCTTCTTCAGTCAATTACTTCAAAAATGCATTTGGTGAATTACCGTCAATTTTGAGTAGTGCATCTATTTTAAAAATTGACTGCTTACCGGACCTAGCTTTTGAGCGCATCCCCGCTGGGGTGTGCAAATCGCTATTTGCAATCGGCAGGATTAAAACTGAATCTGTAGCTTGTACACCACTGTGACGTCAAATGTGTAGGTACATTAAGATTGATTATTGTGGATCTCAATTTGCAGCTGTGCCCGGCGAGAAGGGTTTTAAAAATGTATTTTGGTGTGTTTTTTAACACTAGTATAGCCGTATCCGATTTTATATTAGTTGATTTCTTGTGAAGCAAAATGCAGCACGCGTTCCTATTGAAGTGACAAAGTGTTATTTTTAGGGGAAATACGAAGTCGGGAGGTTTTCCTGGTGAATACCAGGTGGCGCCCATTACAAAAATGTATCCTGGTATCTACTATTATTTTAAGTGTGGCGAGCTAACTTCCCTTTTTCAGTCTAAGGCCCACCCCTTACGCTAAACTAGTGGACACCTTTTAAGCTTGTTGCACGCAATAAACAGGAATTCTTCTATAACAAAGTGTTTGTTCCCCTCGTCACCTTCAAAACTTGAAGGAACGAGTCTTTATTTACAAGTATTTATATTTTTGCATGGCGATTTTCTCAATTCTTAGAGCTATATTTTACATACATTAAATAATAGTGGTACAACACTACCCGTACGCTCTTGACAAGCAGGGACGGAATGCTATGCTTTCTCCAGTTTATAAATGCTAGATGTATTTCATATCCTCTTTGTCCAGTAGTTGTTGCAAGTGAGACCCTTTTCATAGTTCGAAGTTCATAGCTTGCTTTCCTATAGCACTCCCAATAGTAAAAATATGTGTGCCGCTTACAATTTCCTTAGTATATTTGTTTGTTGACAAGATAAATTCATGGGATTTGTAATTCTTCCTATTAACACATAAACACCATGCTTCAGAAACGGTGCTACTGTAATATTTGCTGGAGCTAAGTATTTTACAGTTTACATTGGTGTCAACAACGACCAATTTGAAAACAAAAGACACGTAAAACTATAACATAATAAAAGTGTCGATGAAATGGACAGGGTAGTCAGAAACCTAGTCCTGAAGTGGTTACACTTTGGATGAAAAATATTTTAGTGCAGTAATGAATACGGGGGTACTGTTCTCTTTGGAGTTAAAGTTCGTATTTTCAATAACAGGGAACAGATTGCACTAAAATTTATAATGAGGAGTTTATAGCTGTATCACCCTTATAAGAACTTTCAGTTTCATCGCCCTCAGCACGCCCTGAATCGGCGGTTTTTGCCAAAGACTGGCTCACAGCAGTCCGGCAGCTCGGAATTAGTCCAGTAATTAATCCTTAATTAAAGGTTTGCGCTGCTACGCAAAACCAATTAGAGGGCAATTTTAATAAGAGTTGCCGAAAGTTCGCTAACAGTATTTAAATATTCGAACTACTATTTCCCGTTGCGATATGGAAATCAATTCCCCGCAAAGGTAACTTTGTTCTCATGTTGCGTGAACCATAGACAATCGCGGAAGTTAGGGACACGTCGACGTTCTATCCTTGTCTATGAAGAGCCTCTCCATATGGAAGACAAAGCCTGGGCCGTGCGTGCGCTCAGCGTCAGTGCGAAACGTCAGCGGAGTTTGCATGCGATACGAAAGTTGGATCGTTAGTGCTGATGATATCCTACCCAGACCTCATCCAATGAGGTATTACAAACTTTGCACCGTCCCAGGAGGAAGAAGGACGATCACACATGGCTCGAGCAAAGCAGTCCTTGCACCCTTTCCGGTTGTAACAAGAAAATGCCTGACTGTGATTGTTGCAGATCTCGAAAAAAAGATAGAGTGACACCTCGTTCGTGCCATTTCCCGGCCTCGCGTGCATGCTGACGAAAGAAAAAGCTCATTTACTTTAAGGGTAGTTAGCAGTTGTAGGGGGCATTTTTATTGCATATTAAAGCGTTTGTGTACGCCACCAAGCCACGCGGCGCTAATTTAAAATGCAAATACCGGAGCATGTGATGTAAGTGGCTCACATCTGTCTAGCCCCGTTTTCAGGAATCCCATTTCCTTTTAATTCGAATGATTAAGCGCCAGTACGAACTGTAGGACTAATTACAGCCGGGGCTTGCGTCAGAGGTTGCAGAAATTTGATTCCGCGATCTCTGAGCTGCACAGTTGCCCCGAGGTTCATAAACATTAAACTGCTTTCACTTTTATTTTGTTGTATTGTTACGATCTTGACCCAGTTCTTGGCGCCAGCTGCTGCTGATAGCTAATGAACAAGCTTCTCCATTACCATAGCTACTGCTTCAAATCGAATTAAATACGGGAAGATTTTAGTACTTGGACGTTTTGCCCGAACGGTGTTACTTTAATGATACACATCTTATTCACAATTCTAACAAATTAGCTTATGGGTTTACAGTTCTTCACTTCATATATCACATTATTCTAGAATATAGATTATCGTACAACTAGAACATAATAATAGAAACATTCATACACGTCATATATGTTTGTAAATGATCATCATCAAGGGGTAATAAGAAGATGTCTATAAGAAATTCAATACGTAAAAATATTATTAGAGAATGCAAACGCTAGGGTGGGTCAGGAGGCAGTGATAAATTAGTAGATCATTGTAATAATAGCAAGGTTTCAATTGAAACAATACGAAGATAGTACTCGTTTCTCCTATCACAGCGTAAATGAATAGATTTGAAAAACGCCAAATAGGTACAAAGAAAAAGCTTCCCTAGATCTGTTTCAATAGCAACAATAAATAATAAATCCGCAGGTTGTCAACTTTGTAAATTGTTTTACTTTAACACATCAGCATATGCTATAATAAGGAGAAGAATACATATCAAAGAACCAAAACAAGACTGGGATACCAAGGCAGAATAGGTCGTAAAAGCAAAGCTTTTCCATTAGAAAATGAATAAATTAAAAATACCAAACATGAGGCACGTCGAAGAATGTAGTCACAGAACCCCAAAAAGAACGATTAGATTATGTTGCTATGCTTTGGTCTGGAGAATCTTCATTAACTATTCTTTTTGTAATTGAATGCCCAATGGGTAGTTCAGTGTGCCAGAGTCTGTTATATATATCGAGTGAATGGATTAAGAACAGTTTAGACAGAACACATATATTGGTTTCTATATTACATGTTAAGTTGTATCAATTAAATTAAATTATACAAGGTATTATAATTTAAGCAATAAATGGAATGCATTCGAGTCGGCAACAAACAAAGTGCCCAAGCGGAGGCAGTGGCTTCGACAGAGAATCTTCCATTTGGGGCTCTCTCGGACCTCCCGTTTATGTAATGATAATGTTAAATATGACGGCGGCGGTGGGCTTTATTTACATTGGTGGTTAGACCCTTGTAGCCAAATATATACAAGTAACCCCTTTAGGGTTTTCCAGGGTGTGAAAGTTGTACTGTACTTGCTAACTATCTCTGGGGCCAGTTTAGACGGCCCCGGAGTAACGTAATAGGCTAAATATGATTTTCAAAATAGCCCGGCTGGGTTTTTTACTGCAAGATGCTTGGAATGAGCTTGCGGCGACCTCCCGACTTTGGACTGGAGTTGTGATTATTGTCTGACAGTGCTCGCTGGAGGTCAGAAAGTCCACTCGCTCCAGCTAAGTGGTGCTTTAAATTAGTTACGGGGGTGATCGACCTGGTGGACGCTCAGCAAGCCGCAATGTGCGTATTTTCAAAATCCTATTTAGAGGAGGTGCAGAAGTACTATTTTAGTGGCGCAGTGTTGATGCCCTAAGCCATAGCGATGCATGTGAGAACGAGTGAAACCCTTTTACCGAAACCGGCGACCTAAAATACGCCTTAGGACGGGTTGAGGGATGTATTTCCTGGTACCGAAGCCGGCCACATGGAGAACGAATTCAGAATTGGGGTTCAGAAGGGTATTTGGAGCTCGGGAGGTGTCCTCTGTGCATATATGTACACCTAGATCTCGTATCGACAGTGACTAGTCTTTTAAGGCCTGTTTCGCTCCAGCGGAAACCTAGAATAGAGATCTGAGAAAAAATTGTAAGAAACATATTTGGAGGCAAGAAGAGAGGCAGGGTTGAGTAAGATACAGAACAAAGAAATTTGTTAGCGATTAAAGTTCGTTTATGGGGCGTGCTCTCAAACTGACAGAGCAATTGCTAGGTCACTAAAGTCAAATCAATAGATACGAAGAAATATGTTTTGTTCAGGCGCCACTATGATGATGAGTTACTAGTCGGTAATTCACTAAAAGAATTCTATTATCGAGATCTTTTCTAATGATTTCGGAAAATGTTAACACACTTAGCTTTATTATACAGAAAAAGCGCACCCGGCATTTCTCTTGAGAAGAAAGAAAAATAAAATCAAAAATCTAATGAGGTTATATTAACGACACGTAAATTTCTCTATGGCTCGGCTCTTAAACGTGATGTCACGATGCAAAATACAGACTAAGCAAAATAATATTGATGGCGGGCCAGCAAATTAGCCATCGAGGTTCGTGCGTAAATATTGCATTCTCGAATTGGGTGGTAGTACGAGTATGTTCAAAAAGTGGGCGATAATGCACATGTAATACTATTACTAAACAATGACGTAAGTACACTTAGTTTGAAATGCAGTGGAAATTAACTGTATATAAAGAACGACAAGGCATGAACGATGCATTTCTAGCTGTAGTTGAGTCACTGGAGATGGCAAAATATTTGGCCCCGGGCTCAGTGGATTTCGCATGTCAAGCTGCAAGCAGTAAAGATTTTGGACATATCGGTGCCGACACGAGCGTGAAGTGGAGATTAAACCAAAGCGGCACTATCGAATGCGTTGATTGTGAAGTTCTACGATATACCAGCGAAACGTGAACGGAACTTCAATTAATATTGTACTCAGAAAAGTTTGTATCTATAAGGGTGCAGGTCCTACGTTTCCTAAAAAACAGAAAATGCCTCCACACAGCTAACACATCCAAGCATCAAGAAAACTAACGGACACAGCTGCCAATTACACGATAGGTATCTGGTATATCCAAAGTTTGACGTTTAGAAAAGATCGTATCCCTTCTGCTGGCCCAAAAACAGTCCGTAAATTCCGAGACGACATAACAAATTATGGAAGCGTAGCAGCAGCCTAAGGTAATATAAATGTACAAAGGCTGAAACACATTAGATGATTAAACCTCCTTCTACTTTTAAAAAAAGAAGATGCTAGCAAGTAAGGATTAGAATGAGGATAAATTATTAAAAAAAGAACGATTGCAAGATTTCAAGGTAAATGTCGACAAACAACACATTCGGAAGGGTCGAGTGTCTAAAACTGGATAAAAAGTAAAGAAAGAAGCTAGTTCAGGATCAGAGAGGCATCATTTTATATAACAAAAAATATAAGTATACTCGAATTAGTGTTATACACAATAGTTCAAAAGAGCTTTAATCAGAAACAAATAATTTTCTGATACGTATGAAGAACAATTAATAAGTCACCTGCGTTGGATACATGTAAGGCTATACAACTTTGGAAATCGATTGTGAGTTTTTTAAGCAAAGGATAGAAATACGTTATAGTTAAATCAAAGTTCCCGTGGTGTGTTATAGAAAATTTGCGACTTTCAACCAATCAAAGCAGAGTTAAACTTTTAAATTTCTTTCCAACGATCCTCCGGCAAAACTGTCAATATTCTCCAAATTAGATTTATAGATTCCTTCCCCTGGTCAATAAAGCTGCTGATGTTAGGCGACCTACACGTACAATAAGAAGAGAGATATCACTCGAATCATGTAAAGTTAAGTGCGAAAATCCCGTTGAAACGTAAAATCCGCCCCATACTGACCTAGTTTCTAACGTGCTGTTGCAAATGCGCAATACAATTGTTTTAGGGATTCGAGCACGCGTTGTCCTATCAGCATAATTATGCCATTTATATGCCGTAGTGAAAAATCTTCCTACGACTGAGTGTCATCGGCTGGCGAAACGAACCTACTGGATCGGTTATTTTGCTCTGGAAACCGTGAACGGCAACGACAGGAAACATCCCCTAAAAATTCCAAACGTTTATAATTATTTTCAGTTTCAGTGTATCACAATGTGCATTTAGATTTTCACACCTTTTCTAGTTCTTTAGAATAAGCGCAGTAACCATGGTTTACTCAGTGTTTTTCTTCTTAAAACTTATAGCTGAGGCTGTAGAAGAGAAGTCTTTGTCTTTAAGAAAGAAAAGCCTTGGCTAAGTTACATTTAACGTGACTAATAAGATATTTGTTCATATTGTGAACTATGCTTCTCTCGCATGCCCGTCATTCAAAAATAGGACGTTGGATATCAGGAATTCAAATCGCGTACAAATAACGCAGCACAAATAAAACCTGCATATGGCCGGGTGTTCTAATGTATAAAAATGCAAACAATGCACAACTGCACATGAATTGCAGTGCATTTATGTCCCAATACCAGTTGCCACGTAAATTCACACATTTCCATCTGTGCTTCCCGCATTCATTCGCATTGTGTTGTAGTAATTAAAACTTTCGACGCAGTTTAATGGAAAGCATTGTCGGATATTTTTGTTTAATACCTCCTCTCGGTGTCAACAGCACCTAAATGTTTGCGAATTAAAAGCAGCTTTTTGGGTTCATTAGCAAATACTGCCGATGCTAATTCGGCATAACTGCCATTTATCTTCATTGAGTTTGTTGCGACGCCGCGCTACAAATGGTGTATGCAGTGCCATTATTCTAGTTAACGGAAATTTTAATTCAAAAATATAAAGGTGTAATCTGCATTATTAGTCACAAATAACCGAGAGAGCTTCGATTATTAGAACTGCAGTAAATAGTAGTTACTATAGCTGCGCCGTTGTAACTTAATAATGAATATCGGTTATTCGATCTTTTTTTGTTCTGTAGCTACAGATTAAACCTGTTACATAGGTTTAGTTGTCAATATATAAAGTAATACTAAAATGTCCAATTTATTTTTAGCTATTACTCCACACTTTCGTGGTTCTACTTAAAAGGCATATTGATCGATGATCGACCAACCATAAGTCAAAAGAATCAACTGAAAACTCAAAAATTTATTTTATTTAGCATTCTCTCAGCAGCAAATAGGACAACATGTGGAACAACCACAATCGGTAACACAAACCGACTAGGCGGGCCGCCAAATGTGAGCCAGTAAAAAATGGGAAAAGAATTTGAGTTCGGTAATATCTACGAGCACTCGGCATGAATCTACAAGCGATAAAGGAAAAGTTTTTTCCAGAGCTTCGTAGATGCTAGAGGGTTGCCAAATGACAAACTGATGTACAGGGCGGCGATGTCACTGCTGCGGTGCGCAGCGTAGCGGGCCACAATACAGGACGTTTCTTTGAACTTATTCAACAGTCAGTCGATGCGAAATTCAGAGAAGTTCGTATCCGACAATTGCCGTAGTACGGCGACATTCAAATTTTATCACACCTAGACCACTTATGCATGAGCCTTATGCTGCGAGATCAATTGATGCTGACCTCTTCTCCCTTCTTTCTTATTTTTTTACGCGCCATACACATGCCGGCATTCAATTTTTAAACGTTCCTAGTAAACTTGGTTACATTGTTTAAAAGAGGTTAGGCAGGTAACGGGCAAAGGTAGAATACAAAATAATGGAATAGGAGACGAATTATGAGTAGAGTCAGTCGTGCATAAAATAGAAAAACATCAGCTAGGAGGACCAGCAAAAGACATGGAAAACAAGAATCATACGTAGTAGAAGAAGAGGCAAACCCATCGAACATAAGGAGGCAGACCTTTTCAAAAAAGTCATGAGCTTACGCAGTGCCACAGAATTAGAAAAAATAAAATACTACGCCAAGTTGTTAGGTTAACTTTAATCCTTAAAGTTATTTGTCGCAATTAATTTATTGGTCGATTTCTAGGGCCAAGCCGAAACCGTTCACTAGATGCTGCAAGGTCTAAAAGCGTGAGGAAGCCTAAAATCAAGCGAATTCGCTGATTAAGCAAAGAGGTTTCCCGCATTAGCGACTGTGCCTCCGCGTTTACTCTCCACTCGAAGCAAAATATCGCTAATTCCGTTTTTTATCCTAACGGACATGTAACATCATTCCCGACTCCCCAAATCGAAATTCAGCTGGAGGTCTTTCATTGTGATGGAATAGAAATTACTGCAAGTGTTAACGCTGTTGGTATTCCTGACTGTGGTATTTTGCAAGAATGCCATTGCCGGATGTAGAGCAACTCTATTTAATTCGGATTTATTAAGACGTGCTGTGTAAATTAACACTTGGGGTGTCCGTGTTTTACCGTGTGACCTCTACAGTCGGTCCTCAAACATCGATATTATATCGGATCAAAATATGACACGAATGCGAGGTTCTTCCACGAATGAATTGCACTGTCGTCGGCTCATCCATGTTGCATCTCCAGTAATATTTTCGCTACCAAGGACATCTCTCTCTGACCTGGCAACGGCGCCGCTCTCTTGACTGTTTCACATATTCCGCAAACTGCATTCTTCTCAATGGCTTTAGGTATCATAACGAATTATATATCAACTTAATTTAAGTACATTTGGCATGCTGTGCAAATTTCCTCTTGTAAATCGCCAATTTACCGTCCTTTTTGAAATGCTTGCATGCTTAGATTACGGTTTATGTTCGAGGTGTTACCGTTGTGTATTACTGTATTTATAATTTATTAACCCCGTTCGGAAATTTGAATGCTTTCTTGACTGTCGTTTGAGTATTTTAAATTCATCGTTCTATAGTTTGTATTCTCGTGTCGTCACATAGGGAAAATAGTAGAATTAGTGTTAAGATTACTGCTACTGGTGTGCTCATTATAGCGTTTCAAATATTATTTTGTGCTTTTTTTATTTCTTTTGTGTAGCTGAGATACACAGCGTATCTTTATATACAAATTAACAGCTGAAGGTAAGCTAAGCAAACAGATGTCCATTTCCCTATTTTTCCTGCCACTTCGCTGATGTTTCTTCGAACGTCTCGAAAACCTGGAGTTTGATTTCTCCCTTATCTCGTATTCTGAAGGAATAATCGTGGTCTTGAGTTGGAAGACAAACATATTTCAGGAGCCTCGGATGGCCCTGGTCCCGACTGACAACTAGCTGGAGAAAATCACTGTCGCAGGTGCTTTTTTTGCTTTTAGTACCGTTGTCGTCATTAACAAAGTTTCGTTAATAAAGGTTTTTCAGTATTTGCAAAGTACCGAAGGTTATTCATCTAAGGCTGTGTAATATCAAGCCATCGTCTCTCCGTTTTTTGCCGTGTGACTGGTTGCTGTCCACTTTGTTGCCATCTTGGAGCAATCGTTGAGGAAGCATGAGCGTTGGTTGTCTCTATTTGCCTGTGTTAAGTACTAACTGCCTCGACTGGTTCTTCAAATGATTCCGAGCTTTCATTTTCCCTATTAAATTTGAATTTGTGCTACTTGGTGTTACGGTATCGTAGCACTAGTGCCTCGGCTAAACGCAGCCTTGATTGGAGCCCTTCAGGCGTCCTCGAGCTTTACTTGCTATGATATTCATCATTGAATTTTTAACAGCTAGCGTAATAATTTAATATTATTGCAAATGTAATTACACACTTATTTGTTTTGTATTTACAATTCTGCAGGCCGCTTTAAACTAGGGAATTTGTGAGCGTAATAGTATAACAAAGTGATAATGCTGAAACTTTGAAAAAAGTGGCGTCCATAATGGGAGACTGATTCTTCCAGATGGAACAATAACTAAAATAAAAATTCTTGTACAGATCAGGTTCACCATCTTCTACTCTCCAGCAGGAAGTGTTCTCCTCGCATTCACACAAATCGCAGACACGCCAAAGTAGCAAAATATATCCCTTTTTGCACGCAGCCTGCGCAAATAGCTTGCAAGCCTCTGCATGCGAGGGAAATCGTTTGCATTCTTATTCGGCGTGGCAAAAACAGTAATATGATCACATATCTTGCATTTGCCAGACATCCCAGCATCCGGCATCAGATTAGAAAAGCGTATAAATTGGGAGCCGAGGGGTCGATTTTTTTATAGAATCTCGCCACGTACGCAGCCGCTCTGATATTCATGCGACGTTACGATGTACTCAGCGAAAATAAAATGCGCTTCCGTGTGTGAACGGCACCGTATGGAGATAAATGAAGTAACATGTTACAGATATCCGCATCCTTTGCGAAATATGCTCGCAGGAACCACCGGGAGCAGCCATGCCGGCTTATATGAAATCAAATGTGCTTTTATGCAGTGTGGCTTTTGCGGCACTTTGCTACCGCGCCGGCCGAATTTGAATAATGTGGTTGGAATGCAACAAACCTTTCTGGCTTGGAGAAATATAACTAAAATTTTCCATACAGGCACTTAAGACCAGAATTTATTCGTACATAGTGTATTTATGTTTACAACTTGTTTTATGTCAATTACAACCGTTTGTTATTTTTTGTTAAATTAACTTATTTAATACATTTTCATTTGATTATGTAAACCAAATAACTATTAAAGCATTAAGCATTAATATTGCCCAAGAAAGCAGATGAGTAGAAAACTGATTAAGTAAATACCCTTACTTGAATTTATGCCGCACACCAATCCTGCTCACACCGCGTTAGTAGTGATTGCTGTCGCACTCTCTCGCTGGCAACAAAGGATTTTGAGATCGGCCAAAATCGGGGAATATACCCTGCGACGAGTTATGTCTAAACCTGTGTTCAAATAAATTAAAATTATCATGTATTCGCGCTGTATTCAATTATGTATGACCTTCCGAATCACTGTAAAGGTGTGACAAAATTGAGAATTCGATCTCCCTCAAGACGTAATAATTTGAAATGTTGGGGCTAGTGAAAATTCTAAGCTGCGGATTGTACCAGAATACGCAATCTACGTTTTTTTATAGTACGTATTGTCAAAGTGAAGTCGCTGGGTAAATTTATTTTTAATACCCACAAAGTGTCTTGGTTTAGAGTTTCCTGTGTGGTTCTACCTTGACGAGCAGTGGGGTTATCATAAATCTACTGAGAAAACTGTGTTTCCCCAACAGCACTTTAAGGCGATAGAACGTAGACAAGAGCAAAGAGTACGAAAAACATATGGACGAATAAAAGAAGAAGAGGCATGGAGGCAAAGAATTACTTAAGAAGTGACTATGGTTCTCGAAAAAAATCGTGTTGTGGCTTGTGTAAAAGGGAATTGATAAGGCGGCTAGGACATCTAGTAATGCCAGAGGAGCAATCACCCAAGAAATTTGTATAAAATGTAAGAAAAATTCAATAGAAGAAACATGGCGAGGCATGGCAGTTAGAAATCTAGTAAACAGGAGCGTGAGAAAGTAGCAAGTGCAAATAAAAAAACATAATTCAATAAATCACGACACGAGGGTGAGAATGCTACTCCAAGAAAATACAATTCCACACCTTCTATTGGTCTAAGGCGACGCAGATTACTTGGTCGTAATTTACTTATCTGAGAGATCGGGCTCCTGCAGTCGTTGATTAAATAGCCTCCAAACGGGCTCCTACAGCTATGCTGCAGCAGCTAAAAATGTCGGACGCAAGCAGCTACTTTTACTACGCCAATAACACCAAAAATGGATTACCTCTCACTTTAAATTAAAGCCCTTTTTATGTCTAGAACGACTAGCAACTTGTAATAAATGATCAGTCTAATAGTCGTCGACTTTATGTATGGCAAAATACATGTTTTAAACCCAGAATTCGTGACAAGCAAAGCTTCCAAAAGAACCTCTCCAAATACCAGAAGGTAACGGACAAACTTGGAGCACAACAATTACATGTATGTAACCGGACTGATTCCACTTGAACAAGAGAACGCGCTACAAGCTTCAACATATGCTTTCGTATCTAGAAAAACTTAAACAAGGGGTAAGGATTATAACTCAACACAAATACGAACGTCCTAAAAACAACTTGTGAAGTTCGCTGGTATTGTAAATAACCAATAAGGCTACGTTTATACTATTACGGCGCTCCAAATAAAGAAACGTTCACACGACCAAAACGCTAAATACGCTTTTACCATATAACAAGCTTTCAGATATTTGTCGTAGAAACTCGTTGGGCCACGCAGAATCAGCAAAATCTTCCCTTATACTGGTCTAAGATCATCGACGGCAAAGAGAATCAGACAGAAGTCAACAGCCAGGCCCTTTAAATTATCCGTGCAACCAGTGTTTATGTATCGTGGAGCAACTCTAATACTAGCTAAAAGATAGACCAAAAAACAAAGAGTTGTTCAGAGAGAAATGGAAAGGCGGATGTGGGCATATTCTTACGAAACGGAATTCCAAACGGGCGAATTAGGACCAAAGTAATTATTTAAAGTAATAAATAAGTCAAGCGGTTGCAAATGGAACTGGGCTGCTCCAATAACGAACACCCGATGAACAACGTGAATCATGGACTGGAGGTGTAGAATTTTGAGCTTTCTCAAGAACGGCCAATGGGGTGGTGAACAGACGATATAACAACCATAATAGGAAAGAATCCACAACCGAATCGTAGCAAATGGAAACAGCGAATTAGGTTAATTTTAATTTCTAACGACACTTGCCGTCGCCCATTTAGTTTCAGTCTATTTTGAACAAAGACAACCTCTGCATATTTATTTGAATTTTTCTCTGTCGTTACACACCGCACGCGAACACTGATCGTGCATCCGTAGCTTCGAAATGGGATTTTTCTGAAGCTCCACGCCGGCAGTTAAGCGCTCATCGAGAAGCAATCGCGTCGGGAAGCAAGAGTGTTGCTCTTGGACGGTCGCTGTACGTGCTAAGCGTGGCCTCCGACCAGGGCTATGGCTAAGGCGGCCATTGTTAACGAGATTTACCTCGGGGTTGTTGTTGTATAGAGTCACAGTGGTCTTTGCGGGAAAGACATAAAGTGGGGAATCTTGTATACTTAGTTGAATTCATTTCCCGTATTAGGTATAGTGAATCGTTTCTGGCTACTCCATTTCTTCCTGCACACGCAAACCGAAACCAATTGTCATCTTCCCCGACTGTTTCATCGCATCAGCGTGGTCGCGTTAAAAAGCGGCAGTAAGCTAAGCGATACTTAAATAAATTAGCCCCATCACGTATTTAGTCTTAATCAATAACCCAGAATTAGCTGGAATAGCTTGTAATATGGCGTCGCCTCCAAGGTTAGCTTTTTAAGGTTGTTCATATCGCTGTAGCTCGATTTAATATTTCAAATATCCACTAGATGTTTAATTCGTGTTTATTTTACTGTATTTTTCTTATTCCTGTAAAGAATATTGTAAAGCAATTAACAGACGGAGTACAAATATCATCAAAGGTAAGTCACATAGACGAGCTGTCGCATCCCTGTTATGGATTCTGGAGGATAACAATATCGAATGCAACTAAAGAATACGTGGCGCCAAGGCAATTATCTTTTGAGCTTGAGCTAGTCTCAAGTTGTTGATAAATCCATTAAAAAGTAATCGTGCAGTAAATTTGTCACCCTTTGAGGTGCAGAAATCTGCTAATAAATTAACAATTTACGTTAGCACGATGTATATTATTCAGCTCTTTTTTATTACTAACAGCGTTGCTAAATAATTAACGTTACATGCAATATAATAAACAATTAAAAAGCAAACTGCAGTAGAACTGTATATACTTGGGCCATAATCATGCAAATAGTCTTAAGAATTGGTCTATGATATTTATTCGGTTCCTATATTTGTAAAATATTATGAAACTGAGATACGAAAAGCATCAAAACCTTCAAATATAGCTGTGTTATGTTATGTGGGTGTTGTTTTATGAAAATACCAAACTCTTTTAAATATCGCTCTCGTTAAGTGATAAAGCAATATACAGAGGTATAGGCAACCTAAATAACAATAACAAGGTAAGTTGGTTGCCCACACTGTTTAGTCAACATGTTTTGCCATAATTAAATGTTAAGCAAATATTGAGTACTCATGCGCTCACCGCATACGTTGCGCTATGCAAACAGATAAAACTTACTACTACCCAACCTTAT